>JAZHYW010017068.1:0-42080 GCA_037355805.1 Ixodes ricinus | reverse complement strand
CTGGAGCCATCATGGGGTCATGCCAGAAGAGTGTGCAAGATTGTGAAGTCGGAGCATTGGCGACAGGTCCGAATGTATCAGGACTGGTTGCAGGTTTTGGTTCACGAGGGGAGTAAACCTTGCTCCGCAGACCATCGGCTTGCTGGGTACAGGAGGTTGGCGGCCCAGTCAACAGACTTTTTGTGGCAGCGCGTACGCATGAACCTTCCGCCCAAGAAGAAGAGTGCGGCCACTTGTGCGAACAACGTCACTGTACTGGGCGATGTCTCCTTGCCAGGAGACGTACGGATGACTCTGGAAAAGGGTCCGAAGTACAGCTATGAACCTTCTTCAAAGCAACATGAGCTACTGGGCATGGTGCGCCGGGTTGCCAACCGCGTCAGTGAACAGGACAGAGAGCGAGCCATCAGTGAAGGAGTGGACTGTCTCGAGCACACAGTGAGTCGAGAACCGAGGAAACAACCACCTGTTAGAAAAATCGTTGACTTTATGAGGGACAGTGGGCTTACAGTGGTACAAGCCGACAAAGAGGGCGGTTTTGTTGTGATGAGGGAAGACCTTTTCCAGGACAAGGCTTTAGCGGCTATTGAAAAGAATTTCAAGTCTGTCGAACTTCTCCCGAAGAAGCAAAAGACGGCTGCGCTGAGGTTGCTCAAAGACGTGAACCTTGAAGGAGTAGGAAAGGCGGTCAACAAGGCAGAGAATGGTTTTTGGAGGTCTTCTTTAGCGGCAAGACTCATAAGCCTAGCTGTCCCTTACGAGTCATTGTCTCGGAAAAGAGTGCCTGGCAGGTCCAGGTCAGCAGGTACTTACAGCGTCACCTAAGTGCCTTAGTCATTGACGATCCCTTTCTGGTTCGAAGCTCCGGAGAACTAGTTCAAGATTTGAAAACAGGATTGCAGAATGCGGCCACAGCCTTTTCTGTGGATGTAGAAGAGTTGTTTTACTCGGTTCCCCATGATGGACTTTACATCGCTGTTCGTGAGAGCATTACGCAGTCAGGTGAAGTGGGGTTCCAGAATTCTACAGGTGTCAATTGCGACCATTTTATAGCGCTGTTAGAATTTTACTTGCAGTCCACGGCCGTTGTTTTTAATGAACAGTTCTACGTACAAAAGAGTGGTATTTGTATTGGTTCTTCTGTGGCACCTGTTTTGTGTGACATTTATCTTTCTGCCATGGACAAGCGCATATCGGGGGCTCTTGACGGGATGAATGTGGTCAAGATCTTCCGCTATGTGGATGAATTTTTGATTATTTTGGGGGATTGTGGAGCGAATTGTATGGAAAATGACGTGGCAAAAATTGTCAGTCTGTTTAGGTCACTGTCCGGCGGACTGAACTTCACTTGGGAACTGCCTAATGATGGCAGTATTCAGTTTCTAGATTTACAGCTCTGTTTTACTAAGGATCATTTGTGCTGGAGTTATAATCCACGAACTAAGAAAGGCCTCCTTTCTTTTAGCAGTGCCCACTCAAAGCTCGTAAAACGGGGGATTGCATCCACCTGCCTTCACGCAGCCATTACAAAAAGCTGCCAGCATAGACTGCCGGTCAGCTTTGATCAGCAGGTTGCACGCTTGACGAGGGCCCGTTACTCGAAGAGCTTAGTGACAAGTGTGTGTGAAAGGCTCCTACAGAAAATTAAACGAGAGGGTGTTGACAAAAGTGCTGAAAAGACAGACAAGATGCCAGTGCAGGTGATACCATATTTGCACAAAGTGTCCCACAATTTAAAAAAGATGGCTGTTAGACACAGGGTTAACGTAGTCTTCTCAGCCCCGTGCAAACTTTCAAAGATATGCTCCGCGATGACAAAACGAAAGTTTGTAGTGTGCTCAAAAAAACATGTAACAAGATACACCGAATGCGTGACTAAGGTGGTTTATGAGATTCCTTTTAGTTGCGGCCAAGTTTACATCGGTCAGACCGGCCGATGCTTTAATGAAAGAGCGCGCGAACACAAGCTTGCCGTACGCAATAATTCGGGTGGGCATCTTGCGGAGCACTGCAAACGATGTGGGTGCGAACCTTTGTTTGAGCGCACAAGGTTTATCAAGAAAGGGAATAGAAAAAATGAAAAGAGAACTAATAGAAGCTTTCTGTATACACAAAGCGGCCGACAGATGCGTAAGCATGCCATCTCTTTATCTGCTAACCAAAGAAATTGTGTTTCTTGAAGGATGTGTGTAATGAGCGATAATAATTTTTATCAGTTGCATGTGTTTATGCGATTGGGATCGAGTTTGACGATGATTTGTGTTTCAATAAATCAGTTGGAAGTTGGCGCCTGTCCGTGTCGTACGTGTGTCTTTTTTCGTCCTGTTTGTTCGTGCCTTTTAACCTTTTAATCGATATGAACCAACTAGCCTCAACCAAAGTTTTATTGCAAGTAAAGCAGTATTATGACTACGAAAGTGGTAATGACGAGTCTGTTATTGATTATCTGGAAGAGCATCTAGACGGGTTTGAAGATCACAGTGGTGTAAATGAAATGTGGTTGGATTTTAAAAGTATTACTGAGCACTGCATCCTAAACTTTATACCGAAGAAAACTAAAACGACAAAACGCCACAATCCATGGATTACAAGAGAAATTTTGCAGGCAAAACGTAAAGTAAAGAGGCTTCGAAAGCGTCATTCTCCTGCTATCTGTGAGCAGAGTGACAAGTTAAGAACATTGATAAAGCTAGCCAAGGAAGCCTATTTTACAAAGTCATTGCCAGAATTCATTTTCATCCTCCCCTGAAAAGTTTTGGCGTTATCTCACTCCGTCACGGACTAAGATAAGTCAGTTACGCATTAATAACAACGTTGTGCACGACAGGGCTATAATGTCGTCTGAATTCAATCACTATTTTCAGTCTGTGTTTACGATAGATTCAACTGAACTCAGCAGTATTCCCAACGATGAAGGCTCTAACGTGAGTGGTTTTGTATCAGAACAAGGTATCGTATCCTTATTGTTATCAATTAATACTAGAAAATCGCCAGGACCAGATACTGTACCAAATGAATTTCTAAAAAGATACGCTGAATGGGTTGCGAAATACTTAACAATTATATTCTTCATTTCACTCCGAGACTCTGTTTTGCCGGACGATTGGTTATTAGCAAGAGTTGTGCCCGTGAAAAAGAGTGGGAACGGTGATTCAGTTGAAAATTATCGCCCTATTTCTTTGACCTGTACGTCATGTAAGCTACTAGAGCACATTGTGAATAAGCAGCTAGTTTCTTTTATGGAGGACAAAGGCATCCTAAGTTCCAATCAGCATGGTTTTCGGAAAGGGTATTCAACAACAACCCAACTACTTGAATGCTATCATGAGATTTCTGGTTATGTTAATAATCGCCTGCAAGTGGATGCCATTTTTATAGATCTGTCTAAAGCGTTCGATCGAGTACCACATTTTAAACTAATTAATGTTTTAATAGACTGCGGTGTTCCTTCATTGATTATAAGATGGATTAGCGCGTATCTCAGAAATCGCCGGCAGTTCGTCGATGTAAATGGCACCTTTTCGGAATTGTTGAAAGTGTACTCAGGGGTTCCGCAGGGCTCCGTGTTGGGTCCCTTGCTTTTCTTAATATATGTTAACAGTTTGTTTTCTATCTGCAGTAACGGGCGCGTGAAAGTAAGAATGTTTGCCGATTATTGTATTATATATGCTCCCATTTCGTCAGTTAACGATCAGATAGAAGTAAATGATATTTTATATCGCATCTCGTCATGGTGTAGTGAAAAGAATATGATAGTAAACACCCAGAAAACGCAATACATGCACTTGACGAATAAGAAAAATATATTTTACTTTGACTACGAGCTTGACTCTGTCAGGCTTACTAAAGTTGACAGCTATAAATACTTGGGTGTGGTTATCACTAGCGATCTGAAATGGAACAAACATGCGGATTATGTAACAAAAAAGGCAACTAAAAAACTGTGGTATTTACGAAGGAAGTTGTATAGGACACCTCCCTCGGTTAAGCTTGTTGCCTACAAAGCTCTTGTAAGACCAACACTGGAGTATGCTTCCGAGGTGTGGGATCCCTGGCAGGCCACGCTTTCTAATGAGCTTGAAAAGGTTCAGTCACTTGCGGTGCGTACAATTTTCTCTTATTTCAGGACTACGACGTCTGTGACGGAGCTAAAAAAGCAGGCAGACATGCCGCCCTTGAAAAAAGGAGAATATGCCAACGCCTGAAAATTATTTTTTCAGATTTATAATCATCTTTTAAAAATCGACAGCTCTAAATATGTAACACCCAAAAGCCACCGTTCAGAGCGCTTACATCACCCGAAAGTGCTCGAACCCATTCACGCCCGTATAAATATATTTAAACAATCATTTTTTGTGCAGGCTATAGATTTTTGGAATAAACTTCCAGGTGCTGTTGTTGCTCTCGAGTCGATTTCTGATTTCGAAAAAGCTCTACGTGTGCTGTTTGAATAAAAAAAATATATATATATATATATGCGTGTGTTTTTGGCACGCCTCTGTAAGCGGATTTGTAACACCGGCTTTTTTTTTGTGTGTGTACGTGTGTGGTGTGCAGAATGCAGTGTACATTCCTTGTTTTGTATCATCCACTCCTGCTTTGGCCCTTGACAGGGCTGGCAGTATTGTAAAATAAATAAAATAAATAGACACTGGACGAAAGATGTCATCGCGTCTCATTGGTGGCCACGCGAGGCAAGCTTGCACCGCGAATGAAAAGGCGATGTGAACGAGGCCCGTTAACGCTATCGCGTTCCACTTTTAAAGGCAAAAATTAAAAAGCCTTTGACACGCCAAAAAAATTTTTTTTTCATGCTAGGCGTTGAAATGGCATATCAGGACATTACAAAAAAATTGTTTCACTATAGAGTTGCGTAGTTTTTTTATAAAAAATAGAAATACGAGGCCCAATTCAAAGTTCCCGCCGTGCACTGTGACGTAACAGTGTACCGCAAGGTGTCGGGGCGGTCAGAAGGTAGGCATCGCCGGAAGTCACGTGAGTTGTATCCCTCCTCGTGCTTACCGCGAGCGCGTGTAATATTTTTTTTAATATTTTTGTTATTCTCCGCACCTCCACGAGCGATCGAAGCAGACAGAGGTTTCTTTTATTTGCCTTTCATCGCTTAATGTTGCTGTAAAGGTAGGAGAAGCGGAGTCAGTGAATTGACGTGATCAACTACAATGCCTAGAAGGTGCTGTGTGAGGGACTGTCCCGGTATTTCAGCAACTGAAGAAGAGATCACACAGCATGCATTTCCGAGAGACATACATCGGCCGCATGTGCACCTAGTAAACAAGTTCTACTCATGTTCTAAACAAAATACGTACTTTGTGCTTGACGTTTACTTGTACTTGGTACACAAACCAGTTCGTATTCTTTAGACGGCAGGCATCTTTAGCCTGGAGAGTATCCGATGATTCAACGACCTCGGTGTCTGAACCTTCAGCAATGCGATCGGGCGTGTCGTATGCTAGCAGTCCTAATTTCTGCGAGCGTTCTAAAACTTTTTTTTAAAGCTTGATAGCTTGTTTTGCTCTTAGTATAGCTCTGTATCATCGGACTGACGGCATTCACTCGTACACTGGCTTGTACTCGCAACGCTTTCATCATTGACCTCCATCACGTCGATCCACTGACTCTTCGTCCTCAGAATTTTACAGCACGCAAACTAACCAACGGTGCAGCGGTAAAGAGCTAGTGGAACTGAAACTTCGTTTTCTACGATCGCTCGTACGAAAAGCAGAATAAAAAAAAAAAATCTTAGGCACGGTCGCGGAGAGCACGAGGAGTGAAACTCACGTGACTTCCGGTGAACCAACTTTTACTGACGTAGGTCGATGCCAACCTTCTGACCGCCCCGACACCTTGCGGCACAGTGTTACGTCACAGTGCACGGCGGGAACTTTGAATTTGGCCTCGTATTTCTATTTTTTATAAAAAAACTACGCAACTCTATAGTGAAACAATTTTTTTGTAATGTCCTGAAAAGCCATTTCAACGCCTAGCATGAAAAAAAATTGTTTGGCGTGTCAGAGGCTTTTTAAGCGTCTTACAATCTTTTTTTTTTTGTTGAGTAAAACGAAGTACTAATTCATGTTCTACTCGACATGGCAGCTACTTAATTCGACACTTTCTGACGGTTTGCGTGCGTAATCGTCATAGTTCCGCCGAGCGCCCTCGTGTACTTTGGTTTTGTCCAGCCCACAGACACATAAACTTATGTTCACCGCATAAGAGGCAATAACAGACTTCTATATGTTTGAGAAGTTATATATGTGAGGTACACATAGTTATTTAAATTAGCTTGAGAATCAGAAATGTGTGAAGGCTGTCCCTAATCAGTTACACCTGCCTGTTGAGCAAAAGAACTTCGGAAAAAATTTGCAGAGCAGATTTCAGATAATTGGGGGGGGGGGGCATTGCTTTAGGATGGTCGACCTTTATTTATGTTGTCGAATCTTCAGTTAGTAATTAAATATATTTTATAATATTAAATACATTTTAATTTATAAAGTTCGCATAACCGCTTAGACCGACATGGAAGGACGGTACTTGGAGCTACGCGAGCTGTTGACTCTGCGTAAACGTGCGTTTTTTTCGCTGATTGGCAGCGTGAAACATCGGGTTGCAGGCTATGCCAAAACGTACTTTGTGCTCACATGATGAATCGGAAGGAAAGTGCACGAAATGTGCGAAAAGAGAGAGATTATTAATGGTAGTTTTTCTAAATAATCTCTTGCAGATCGCCTTACTGCAAGAAGAGATGCAAAAAGAAGCATGTAATGATATTCCTAATTATACATAAATTGCGCGAAGGACAAAGATTCTTAAAGTCCTATTATAATTCACAATTCATCAGCATGCATGAGCTCTAAACTTCGCGAAATACTGCCCCCGGAGGCTAATGTTATATTCGGTTTACCTGCACTTGTTTTGGGCCCTCATTTTACAACAATAAGCTTCAACAGTCCATACGCTCTAACAATTCTCTAGGCTGCCATTTATCACCGCGAGTCTGCTATAAATACTAAACAACTTTACAATTAGGACATCTATTGCTAGTGTTGCGAACATCCTATTTCACCATAAAGCTGAGCTGTTCAACAGGGTATGCACGTGACATCATCACATTATATGCTGGTGGACATTGTATGCTGGAGGACATTGCACGCTGCAGGAGGATCGCGCTTAGCGAAAGCGAAGTATTTGAAAGAAACGTATTATTATTCTTAGTGCATTGTCATGAGGAACGGTGCGAGAGTCTGGCACGACAAAAATGCGCTTTTTGGCTAGAGTGTTTTTGCAAACAATGTCGTTTCCGGGACCACGCTTTTTCCTCTGCGGCGAAGATGCGGGGAAGAGGAACCTTTACAACACAGTATGTTTTTTTTTTTTTTAAACTACCCCCCTCCCCTCCCTCCGGACAGACACGCGCACCAACACAAAGTTCTTTTTTTTTTTTTTTGTTGCTCCTTCAGAGAATATTTTGTAATCCTGAGGAATTGCCTCCTCCGTTCGGGTATGTTAATTCGACAATTATGTTTGTCACTTGTTAACAGCAACCCTCCATTGCTTTTGTTTTTCCCCCCATGAAGTTTAAAGGGGTCATAAAACGATATGGGGTTGGGCTGTTCATGACTTTTCAGAGGCGTAGTGGTCCTAGTCTGGCCCAAGTATACTCGCTCTTTGTCGCGGTGAAATTGCAAGAATAAAATGAGACTACTTCTTTTAGTCTTGCCTTTGCAAAGGTTGATGGCGTAATTGTGGGATCAAAAACACCCGCCTGACGACAGTCGAGCGCGGCTCATGGATTGAACACGAGAGCTGCGTGTGCAGTGGACATCGGCTCATAACAATGAATGCCTCGGCGGACACTTGGGTAGTGGCTCGTGTCCAACCACTGCGGTGTTGAGAATAGCCGAACTCTAACAATGCCACGAGCTCAGCACGCATTTTCTTTCTTTCCAACCCCAGCGCGGGAGTATTATTAACGTTGGCGGCATAGGATAGGCACCAGGCCACGTGGCCGATTGTGGCTTCGAGTTGAGGGGATGAACGATGCTCATATTTCTCTAATGTTTTTCCGTCTGCCATTGCCTAGAAAGAAGAATGAATGCAAGTGCTATTCAGTTATAAACGTTAGTGAGTGATTCCAAGTAGTATTTGGTGAATCTATCAAAATCGTTTTATGGTTCCTTTAAACAAAATACAATGGTGGTCGAAACGTGGGGAATAACTTGAGAACGACGCTCGTGTGAGACTTAAGCACGAAACATATGCGCGACAAAACTGTCCGATGCGGCGTGCGAACTGTCGTAAAAATGGCTGCTCCGAATCGCCGCAGAAGATGGTTCCAGACACATGGCTTCCGACGCGTCGTGGCGTCGCTCCGTTCAGCTCCGCCCAGTTTCGGGTACCCCTCTGCCGAATGGATGGATGGATGCTAATAGCTGTATTTCTAACGGGGGTCCCTCGCGCAACCCAGCGTAGAAAACTAAAACGAACACAATATTTTTGTTACATTCTATTAAAGTTCGTGTGTAAAGATTTTCCGTGAGGTTACTTTTCTGCTCAACATGATTTAAACGCGATGGACCGCAGCGGACCTTAGGAGCCATCCCAGCGAAGCGAGCACTGCGTACAAATCACGTGACTACGCACACCGCGCATTTCTGCGTCTCTCCCGAAGTTCACGTGACACTCACACGACATTGGAATGGCTCGTACCGTCCTCTGCTGTCCATCGTCAGGTGAAACGGAGTACATTCGGATTTCGACGGCCTCGATCGGTCCCAGAAGGCCGGCTTGCTATGGCGCGCGAGATCAGCAGCTTGTTTCGTGCGCGCGGGAAAACTCGATGGCGTCCATCTCCTTCACAACGACGATTCGCGTCGCGTGACGCACCGCCACATGTGTGTGTGTAGGCGTTGTAAAAGAGGGGAGATCCGCTTCCCCGAACCACGAAGCGCCTCCTCGCCCGATCGGTTCGAATGTCACGTGACAACATGACCTTCGCGCCATCCGTGCTGCCATTGGCTCCGGCCCTCCGAAAATCGGACAACGGTGCGGAGATACCTGGCAAGTTGGACGCACACCGGCGCCGGACGGAGCCCGTCCGACGCTCCGGTGCGACGAAAACCCTCGCCCCGAACGTCGTTCCGGCAGTTCGCACGTCGGATCGGACAGTTTGGACGTGCATGTGTATCGCGCTTTAGAGCGACTGCCACCGTTTGGCAGTCCCCCTGAGGCCACTAGCGTCTTTTGTTCTTTTTCTTCAACTATCCCTCTATACACAGATGCAGCTCTATGTAACCTTGTGTTAATAAGTCGCATTTAGTCATTTTAATACTTCTTTTCTGGGGGGACATCTTTCCGAGGCAGTTCAGCAACAGCAAAGAAATGTTTGGGAACCTCAATGATATAAAAATGGTCGTGCAACATTTTTCCTACTTTCAGTAAATACTGTTAAGAAGTAACCCCTGGCATTCATAGCTTGCGAAAAGATGCATTAGTTTTCCCCTCCGCGCAATAGCAGATGCAGAAAAAATAAATGAAAGAGACACCGTGTTGATCCCCTCCTCAACTTGCAATTCGAACAATCGGCCACGTGATCTGACGCGAATAATATACCGTCAGTGTTCATCATAGTCATGCACTTGGGTTTGTAAAGCAAAAGCTTGGGCTGAGCTTCAGATATTGTTAGAGTTGGGCTATTATTATATTTAATTGAACAAGAGCCGTTGCACGAATGTTTGACGATGCTGATTGTCATGAACCCGAGCTCTCAACGCGAGGTTATGAAAATCGCCTACGTCACGGTGTCACGTGAATCTCGGTGCGAAATCGTGATGTCATGTTACGTCACGCTGCCAACAAGGTTAATACATCTAGTGACTTCCTGAAATTAAATCAACTTGACGCAGTGAATCACGTGACGTCACGGGTGTCACGTGACATTACTTGACAGCATGTATTGACACCATGACGTCACGTGACAACGTGACACATAGTTAATCATAGTTCCAACACAGAAGCGCCATGAAAACCCACAGTTTATCACACATTGCGATTTTGTATATGACGATTTGATCAATGGATAGAAATACAGCGGCCAATTTTTTATTCCCATAAAATCATTTTGTGAACTAACAAAAAAAAATTACCTTGAACCGTCTTGAACCGGTTACCGTTGTACTTTTTCCGGTTTTGTTCCGGTTCATTTCCAAGATGGCGGCCAAGATTTCGGTTCGGTTCAGTTCCGGTACGGCTAAAAATAACGGTTCGGTTCCGGTTTTCGGTGCGGTTCGGTGGTTCGGTTCCCGTTCGACACCCTGGTACCCAACAATGTCGGCACTTGCAAGCAATGTCTCTGATATCAACCTTCTCCATCGCTCATTCGCTCCGACCCTTTCAGGCGAGAATTTCAGATGTTATTGAAACACTACACGGCTTCATGTAGGCTGTACCCACATCGGCGCGTCCTTACAATTTACTTCCAAACGGCATTGGCGGCACCGAAATTGACCACTTAGATTTCTTCCTTAATAGCGTTGGCTTCACTACCTGGGAGGAATGCGCGAGAATGCACGTTCAACCTCCATTCCACACAATCATGTTCTTTGTTTTTGGAAGAAAAACAAATCAGAGCAGTTCTGAGCCTACACTGTCCACGACGTCAAACATAATGGCGTCATTCTGGTTAAAAACACACAAAAGACGAGGACAAAGTAGAAAACAAACAGGATATCCAAGCCCTCACTCGCAATTGGTTGTTTAATCAAACTTTTGTGACCACTTACTGATGCAAACCTCCCCAAAAAGAATTTGCTTTATTTTAGGACTGGGCGTCGAATATACGTTTAACCTGATTTATTTCCACCCTTTTATCGATTATTTATAGATTAACCGGTCAATTTTATTTTAATGCTTGATAATTAAAAAAGGCAATATTATTATGTTTTCTTTTGCTGAATATGTGATAAACGGCGCAATATAGAACTTGGATTGTGAATTAATCTGCGGTAAGAACAGTTCAAAAACACTCAGACTCACAGGTAATAATTCAGCTGCATGAGGCAAAGAGGTTCGCTGATATTCTCCGGCAAGAGCGATCTCCTTTGATTGTTCACAATATGCAACTTGTTAACGATGGTGGTAACGCCGTCTGAGAATCGGGCCTTCCTGTATACACTGTGTCGGCTATTTTGTGCTACGTTTTCAAAGCTACCAAAGCCTTCACTAGAAAGCCTTCATGTACGCTTTGCTTAGAGTGATGACATCATGGCATTTTTATGCGAACGCTTATTTTTCCTTTTGTTTCTGAAGCGCGTGAAAAAGCGTCTCCCTGTAGGCACGCATCGCGTCGACTGTGCTATGGTGTCAATTTGTTTTTAATGATTTCTATATATTTTCATCTTGAGCTGGTACTGTCGGCATCGGGAACTACAAAGGATGTCGTCGCCCTAGAGCCACAAAACGAGCTGCGTTTAGAGTATCTGAAACTCTGTTCCCCAACACTGTTGTGGGCGCCGCCATTGCGGTCCGTATGCAGAGCAGACGCAATTGCCGATCGTCATGATTCAAAAGTGCGACTTCCTCAGCATTAGATTCGGTGTTAGGAAGCTCATGTAATATTGCTTTGTTCTGTCGCGCACTGTTTAAACATTTCTGGAGGGCGTAAAAGTGTTTCTTGTGATTTCAAATAAAGCTTCAGATAACTGGCAACCATTATTTTAAGCCACAATATGGGCAAGTGTCGTTACTCTGAAGCGTAGCTTATTTAGTGGATCTCCATCACCCTAAACAGAAGGACATTGAGGCGCCCGAACTTCCACAGTTCTCCAACTCTGGCAAAGCTAGTTTCGTGAGCGCATGAAGATGAGGCGCACGACACAAAGCTACGCGCTCTCGCAGTGGTGCGGCACAGCTGCATCCACACTGGAAGCTGCGCTAGCCTTAAAGGGGAGATGCAACAATTTTTCTGCTTTCAATAAATACAGCTTAGAATTATTCCCTGACATGTATGACTTATGAAACACATAGTTGCTTTTCTTTTCTCCGCAATACCGGTCGCAGAAACAAATCAGAGGAAAACGAAAACCGTTTACCCCCTCAACTGGCAGCCAGAAAAAGCGGTCACAGGACACAGCCACGGGTTGGAGTTGGCATAGAAGAGGGCGCGCGTTGAGTTCCACGGATTGTTAAGATTCGATGATTCCTGCCATCCCACAGTTTGGGCACGAGCCACTACCCGAATGCATGTCCAGGAATTCATTGTCACGAGCCAAAATCGAATGCATACGCAGTCTTCGTGTCCGCTGTGTGAACATTATTTAAAAATCGTCACAGCGGGGATCGCAAAGCTCGGTGACGCACTCCTGGGGATCGCAATATTGGTATTGTCCCTACAGGTCCGTCATGTGCTGCGTCATCAAGTTTGGCGAAGGAGAGACTGAAAGAAAAGGTCCGCTTTTATCCTTGGAATTCCACCGCGACAAAGACGCTTCTCGGTCAGTGGCGTTGCGTTCGAGTTTTATTGGGTCCCAGTAGTGCCAGTAAGTTGGTGTAAAGTGAGAAACGTTTCTACCCAATATCGTTTCACAGCCCTTTAACAATGTAGCACAAAATAGTTGACGCAGACTATGATTGTTTCGACTGTTTACAAAAGTCACAGTCCACACGTGCCAAATCACAGCTTAGCCAGAGCTCGCTCGCCGTTACGGCCAGCCAATAGTGCACGTGCATAACACAAAAACACCGGAATCAATCCACCCTCATACGCTTTTATGGAAAGGTGTACAGACAATTGCAGCGGCTGACGACTCCACCCCATGCTCGCAAGCAAGCGCAGGTTCCGCGCGAACATACCTTTGGCAAGCTTTTCAATTTTACCGGCTTGTCCGCATGAATAGCGACATGGCGGCGGCAATTCGCCTTGCTTGCAATAGACCTATTTGCTGTCGTACTCGAGCATCAGCGAGAATGCAGGGATTGGTGTTCCACGCGCCGCACGCGCGGGCCTCAGCAGTAAAGTAACTTTCCAAGCAAATAACCTAAAACAAATGGCATCTTGCACGCGCGTTCGTCAATGCTTTCATTTGGCTATTTACTTCGAATCTGTTTATACAGCGAAAGGCGTGCGCGTGTGGCGCGTGGAACACTAATCCCTGCATTCTCCTTGATGCTTGGGTAAGATAGCAAATGGTCTATCACGCTTGCTTGCTGTTGGCGAAGTGAGCGATAGAAAGCGTCGCTTGGATTCGCCTTCCACGATTGACCGAAAGCTGACTATGACCTGAGCGAAGGATTTCTCATCGACGGTAAAAAGAGTAATGAGAAAACTTCAATTTTGACGGTGTTGGCAATGTTGGTTTCAGAGCGCAAATATTTCAAGCTTTCACTATGCTAATTACAAACGCCATCAGACTTGTTGTTCGCAAGGTAATCACGTCACGAGAGGTAACCATAGGAGGAGCGCCACCAGCACATCTCGCCGCGCAACAGACCATTTTGCTGTCTTGCCCAAGCATCAAAGGAGAATGCAGGGATTGGTGTTCCACGCGCCACACGCGCACGCCTCTTCCTGTATAAAAGATTCAGAAGTAAATAACCAAAGAAAGCATTGACGGACGCGCGTGCAAGATGCCATTTGTTTTAGGTATTTGCTTTAGAAAAGTTACTACCGCTGAGGCCAGCACGTGCGGCGCGTGGAACACCAATCCCTGCATTCTCCTTGATGCTGGGTAAGACAGCACATGGGTCTATTGGCGACGTGACCGATCGAAAGCGTCGCTGTGATCGGCTGCACACGATTGCCCGAATGCTGACTTTGACGTCAGCAAAGGATTTCTCATCGACGGAAATAAGAGTAATGTAAGACCTTGGATTTTGACGGTGTTGGCAGTATTGGTTTAAAAGCGCACTAATTGCCAGCTTCCACCATGCTAATTAAAAACACCATCGAACTTGTTGTTCACAGGGTAATGACGTCACGAAGGGTAACCGCAGGAGGGTGCGACCCAAACATCTCGCCGCTAATAGACCTTTCTACAGAAGAGCTTCTGACCGGTTCCCATTTCAGTGTTTGTGCGTATAGCGCGTGATTTGCTCGCTTTCCAAAGCGACGAACATGCACGTGATGAACTGAGGAGAACGAACGTTGGGCTGAGGACATGAAAATATTGGAATGGTGTATTAGCTACCAACGTTACTAGAACGCTCAGTTGGGAAACTCACCGTTGAGACCTGGTGCCGACTGGCGTCCACCGATGACCGAGCTAAATGACGGACAATAAGCGCCACTCTGTATCATTTGATCTTAACTGTGGTCGCCTTGAGCTTTTAGAAAGTATGGTTTTAGTAACAACAACAGAACTAAAACTATCTTGTAGTAACGTTTATTGAGATTAGACAACATCGGGCGCGTGTTGTTTGCTAAAATCTTGACGTTCGCAAAAGGTTTGCAGTACCATTAATAGTGCTTTCATACAACTCGTGCGCTCAGAGGAGATTTCTAGGTAGCGCGTCCTGAGTTAGGCGCATATTAACCACGCGTAGTAATCCGCAGCGCGTCCGCTTGGGAGTTCGCGGGCCGCACGTGCTGACCTCAGCAGTAATCTGTTCTGGCCCCAAATGGCCGAAATCTAGAGCGAAACTGGAAGCTGCACGTGCAGTTCGTCGACTGGCTGTTACCGGTGAAATGGCAGCGTTCGAGATCGCCATTAGTACGGTTCTGCGTGGACGGACGTGTGCGCGCTTTGGCAGAGCAGTCCGCTGCAGTTCTCCTAACTGAGTGGCTTTAGTAACGTTATAGCTACTAGGTCGATTGACTTCCGAACGAAGGTGCTCTGCTTACCCCATCCTGACGTTGAAGTACCAGGTACAGCTCTGATATCGCTCGTCTTTCACGAAATTAAAATGAGCTTCGCTTGGCTAACTCCAACTTAAGTTTGTGTAAAACCCAAAGTAGACCTAAATTAGCATATGAAGCATGTACCTTTGATAACGGTCATGCCTTCGACACTGATGCGTTCGAAGCCATCAAAAACAGATCTGCTTGTTTTATACTCAGTAATTTCCACTTCGCAGCTAGTGCCACTAGCATTAAATGAATCTTATGGCTCCCCACTTATGTCTAAGTCGGAAGATATCACGCCTTTTCTTATACATGCTCTACACACGCGCCAGATTGAGCCGCCATTGCCGACCTTCTCTTGTCTCACCGAGATACCAAGCCACTGACGCGGGCGTTGACAAGCCTCCAGAGAGGCCTATGCTGGGGAGGAGGACACAGTCGCACCTAAAGTGGCAATAACCTGTCCTGCTGTGGAAATGGTGAAGTGAAGCGAACGAAATAAGAGGAAACAAAAACTGAAGGTCCGTTAAGGCGGCGCCCACGCACAGCTGCCCCTGAAAGCGCCTATAGCACAAAATTAATTTTCACTACGAGACAAGTGAATTACACGCCCACTTTACTTTTCTTCTGTTCTTGATCATCAACACATGGTTGTCATCCCAACCGCTAAGCCAACTACATTTCATTCATCCTTTCTTCTTCGGACCTCCCGAGAATGGAAGCACCTTTCCCGTTTCAATTACTTCCAACACGGACTTAAAGCATTTTCAATCTGCTTTAACTAACCATGTTCTTGACGAGTATGTCCAAACTGCTTTGTTTTTTTATCCTAATGCGTTCTTGTTTTTTTTTCAATCGTATTACTATATTATTGCTATCTCATTGATAAAGACTTCGGGCACTGAGGGAAAATAAATTAATAAAGAAATAAACCTCGTTTTGCTGTTCTACGACGATCGTTCACTTGACAGTCATTTGATCGGAACTAGCGCGCCGGCTATTGGCCCAGAAAGTTGTCACTACTCTCTTCATTGCTAGACGGACACACGAACGGAGTTCAAGTGTCCGGGATACATATAACAATCTGCACTAGTCTGGAGTTACAAATCTCTGCCCCACACAGTTTAAGCAGAGGTTTGAACCGGTACTATAACGGTTGGTCGCTACCTAAAAATATTCGATATATACAACTATAAAATAATATGTCATCTTGAGATTAGATAAGTATGAGTAGAGTAAAAAATCAGCTCCGTGGGACATGGCAAAATGTGGCTTTTTCGGCCACACATGGTTTGTCAGCACAATGGGTGAAGCTTACTGTTGGACCGATTTGTTTTAAATTTTTGAGCTACCGAGATTAGGAGCGTTTGTTTGAATATCGTGGCCTTTTTTCATTTTTATATTTGTTTGAGGTATGTTATACCTTGGAAAATAGGTTTCACGGAATGAAATGCATGATTAGTTTTTCATGACAACTAGTCTTATTAAGGTATCAAACTTCTAAGAGTTATTGATGGGTACTTGTATAGTTTCAAAATGTATGCAGGCATTCATAACGATTAGTGCTTAACGTTTGTTGTAAAGTTCGCTTAAAAATAAAAAAATGGCAAAAAGAGGCATACATTGTTTTGTAGTAAAAATCCACCTCCGTTCGGTGTCAACACGAGGAATCCAGGGCAGACAAACTTTAATGTATGCTCGATTGCATGTCGTGGCCCTGTTTTCAAATTTTGCTTTGTATTTTCTGCGAAAATTTATGAATATGCTGGAAACAATCCATCTTCTTTAAATCAAAAAGTAATTTTAATATGATTTTTATCTGTTGATATATAAGGTTAGTGTAATATAAAGATATATTATTCTAGCATACACAAATTAGCAGCATTTGATTTCAGTAAACGTTGCTCAGACTTGTCTAAAGTCAGGAAAAACATAATGGCTATTTAATTTGTTTTTTATTGGTCGCTTTTGCCATATCTTGAGTTGTGACCAAACTCAATAACTATTTGTTCAGGAAACTTCCTAGGGTGACACAGATTTTGTCCTTGGCATATAGACGCTTTTAAGCAGCTGTACAGTGTACTACAATACGGGGTAGTGCTGGGACCGGAGCGGCTCGCGTGAGACAAGTGGTGTAGATCGCTATAGGTGTCGGCACTCGTCGCATCGGAAGTATGGTTAGGCTGTACTAAATAGGGGAGCTCTGCCGTCTGGCGGCCGTAAGTATGTTGTGATGTGCAAGCACGCAACAGTGCAAGCACGGAACAGGCCGCAGCAGAGACGCTTTATTCGGCGTGAAAAGTGTCGTACTCTTCGTTTGTATTTGTATGCTCGGTTGTAAGAAAGTATGAGCTCTATCTTACCCCTCTCAGAAAACGTTACTGGCGCTAGTGGCAGAAGCTTATATTAAAACCGCGAATTCCGTTTGGGAGCGGTCAGTTACTTACATATTGACGCTTCTTAAACTTTTTTTTCGTTTCGCTGTTTCAAAATAATTGTCTATCTCTCCTCACATACCAGCATTAGGAAAGCGAAGTTTGAGTATGATATGATATGCGATGCATTCCTCTCCACTTTAGTTTCAAACAGTGTTGTGTCCAGTTACCGAAAATAAGTAACGAAATAGCGTAACTCGTTAGCTTGGAAAAAGCTAACGCGTTACAGAGCTCCGTTACCATTTTGAAAATGTAACGAAATATCGGTGTCGTTACTTGCCATGACTAACGGACGTTACTTTTACGTTAGTTTGTTGTTACTTTTTGTTTCACTGTTAGTATATGGCAGCTGTTAGTATATGACTGTAGAGTCTCAACCACAAACGTCTCCACAAGATTGTCGAATACATTCTTGAGAAACGGGAGCTTGATGGCATACGGTCGATCTTCCTATGCTTCAGCAAGGGCGTGTCGGGAAAGTGGGTTGTAGTCTCGGTCTTTCGTTTCTTTGAAATTACACGTGAACTCTAATAGCTTCTGCGAATGGAGGGACTGGCGAAAAAAAAAGAATTAGGACTGATGCGAAGCACCGCTGTTAATTTCTAGTTATCAGTGTTGTGGAACAACGAAATATTAAATAAATAAACTGCATCACGAAGTAGTATAGAGAAATACTCTCTAAATAAATCACAAACTTAAACAAATATCAAAAAGGCGTGTTTATATATAACTGCCATGATTGACCCTTCTGAAATATACAAGTAAACCAAACTAAGCCGTTTTCGAAGACCTTTCGCTAGCTTACATTAATGAGCATTCTGAGATGTAGCTGAAAAACTGCGACTAACAAAACGATCTCGAAAGAAATGTGCGTTCTTTTGACTAAGAAAGCTTAACGACGACATTTTAATGAAAAAAAGTAAGTTACATTGAAAAATAACTCACATTAATGTGCTTTTTCAAATTAGAGCTCGACGTCCTGGATGTGCTCAGCAGCTTGAGGTTCGACATACAAAGCAGACATTTAAACAGGAAATCGTCTGACTTCCTCAGTTCAAACATAGCATTTACCCCGGGCCATAAAACGGAGTTGTGGTGGCCGTTGCCTTCTTGCACGAAAAGTGAGTGCGAGATGGCAGTAGAAGGGGCTTATATAACAAGCGTTCCAAAACGGCCTTGTTGGTTAGAGGTAGACATTGCATGACAGAGGCCACTGTACAGTACATGGGCTGCTCACAAACAACACACCTCATAGCCATGCCGGTTTTAGTCAAAGTCCGGTTTAGGCTACACAAGCAACGAAATGGGACACCGATCTCTTAATATAATCAATAATTATAACCAAAGAATCTTATCGGTGATTATAAACAAGGTATAGCGCCGGCCAGACTTTTGGTTATAATCCCAGGCACACTCGTAGTATCTTTACGTGGGCGAGGGTTTCTAAGCTCTTTACCCTAAAGCGCGAGACACATGCGCGTCCAAACTGTCCGATCCGAAGTGGCGAAGTGCCTGAACGACGTTCAGAGGCGAGGGCTTTCGTCGCACGGGAGCGTCGGACAGGGGCTCTGTCCGGCGCAGGCGAGCCACAAACTTGACAGATATCGCCGCACCGTTGTCCGATTTTCGGAGGGCCGCAGCCAATGGCAGCACGAATGGCGCGAAGGTCATGTTGTCACGTGACTTTCGGACCGATCGGGCGTGGAGGCGCTACGTGGCTCGGGGAAGCGGATGGGGCGGTGCGCGGTGCGTCACTCGACGCGACTCGTGGTTGTGAAGGAAAAGGTCGCCATCGAAGTTTACCGGGCGCACAAAACGAGCTGCTGATTTCGCGCGCCAGCAAGCCGGCCTTCTGGGACCGATCGAGACCGTCGAAACCCGAATATACTCCGTTTCACCTTACGATGGACAGCAGCGGACGCTACGAGCCATTCCAATATCATGTGAGTGTCATGTGAACTTCGGGAGAGACACAGCAATGCGCACGGTACGTAGTCACGGGACTTGTACGCAGTGCTCGCTTCGCTGGGATGGCTCTTAAGGTCCGCTGCGGTCCATCGCGATAAAGCGATGTTGAGCAGAAAGAAGTCTCACAGAAAATGTTCAGACCCGCACACTTTAATAAAATGTAATAGAAATATTATGTTTGTTTTAAAGTCGGAAAACCAAGAAGGGCGAGGGAAGTATTTTAGTTTTTTAGGCTAGGTGGCGCGAGCTACCCCCCGTTATAAATATAGCCATTAGCATCCATTCATCCATTCGGTAGAGGGATGCCCGAAACTGGGCGGAGCTGAACGGAGCGACGCAACGACGCGTCGGAAACCATGTGGCGCGAACCGTCCTGTGCGGGATTTGGAGCAGCCACCTTCCGACAGTTCGCACGCCGGATCAGACAGTTTTGACGCGCAAGTGTTTCGCGCTTAAGTTTCTCTTTCACGACTAAAAACATTTTTTTTCACGCCAGCAGCAATGTAAGGGCGAAGCAGACGAAAGCCATCACTATTACTGCAACGAATGTGTCTCTCTAGAAGAATGGTACAGTAGCCTTCACACACAACCAGGAACAGCGAGTAGGATAAGGTGGGCGCAGCGTCCAGCAATAGATAATTCGGTCTATCAATGAGGGGAGTTGAATGGCTAGCTGCGATACAAAGAAGGTGCCGTCGGTGGTGGTTACGCAGACTTTCGTCTAATTTTTGAGGCGCTATAAGAGAAAGGATTCCCAGAGAATTTTGTAGGGGGCGACCTTCTGAACGGGAGTCGTTATCCAGCGAGAGACCGCACCTTCGTACAGCGGCGGCAAGGATTCTAAGAGATGGCGACGTCTTTCAGGTGACTGACGCCTTTCATTACGGCGATAACCTTGCCACTTGTTATGGTTCAAAGCGCGGGACCGCCAGCAATTAAAAATTTAGAGTTTATCTTTTCTTTTTTTGACAGAACAAAAGTTTATCTATTTTGAAGGGAAGGATTTCACCAGCTGGAGTATAGCTAGGGACGATTAGGCATGTCTCTTTCCAGCGAGAAGGCAGCTCCTTCAGGAAACGGCGACAGTGGTCTTAGTAGCGTGGATCAAAATACTGCACCAAGGATGCCTAGGAATTCCGCAAAGCGATTATCTCGCGTCTTTGGGCCCGGTTGTGGGAACGTTGAAAGTGTCTTCCGAGGGAGTTTGAAATGACGCCGTTTATACATAGCTTTTGTTGGGGTTTGTTTCCAGTTTATGTAGAGCGCAGAAAAAAACTTATTTTGCTTTTAAACTATCATTTTGGCCATTTTTAATTAAAAGTAACGAGTAACGGGTAACGTAAATTTATAGCAGATACCGTAACTAACGACATTACTTTACTCGTTATCCTTCGGGATTCTAACGAGTACGTTAGTACGTTACTAAAAAACTAACGCGTTACCAGTAACGTCGTTACTTGTAACGCGTTAGTTCCAACACTTGTTTCAAAGCTCTTTTAATGTTTTTTTCGAAGCTGTAAATTTTGCATTCCTTTTAATACCTACTTTTTGTTCTGGTGTCAGTACATCTTTTTGTGTAGCATGGATTATTGAAGACGAGCTTTGTTGACTTTTGCATATACAGTCAAAGTTGGTACATAGCTTGCAAGTGTCACCATTGCTGGGTGCTGATTGTTATTTCTTTTTACTGATTTCTTCGAATCACAACTTTTGAGGTGTGCAACTAACACAGCTCACTGAACACTGGCGACGCACAAAATACTTATATGGCCGCGAATGACATTACATGCAATCTATGTATAGACCAGGAAATGTCTGAATTGATTTTATCTAGTGAGAATGCCTCATAGACGCTTTACAGCACCTGTGCATGGGCGCCGCCATAACCGATCTTCAGTTTTTGTTTCCTCTTATTGCGCTTCGCTTTGCTTCATCATTGCCACAGCAGGACAGGTAATTGCCATTTTCGGTGTTCCTGCGTCCTCCTCCCCAGCATTTGCCTTTGTGGAGTCCCTTCGAAGCCCGCTCCAGTGGCTCGGTATTTCGGTAAGACACGAGAAGGTCAGCAATGGCGGCTGTAATCTGGCGCGTGTGCAAAGCGTCTATACGGAATTAAATACCAAGACTGGCAAGATAAATAGAGCAACTTCAAATGCTGTCTTTATTGAAGAGCAATCCCATCTGGAGAAATTTTTTTTGGCATGTGCAAAGGGCACACATTCTTCTAAGACTTCGTTTCTTTCTTCTGCATCATTTTTTTTTCCTCTAGAAAGAAATGCAATCGTGTGACGCAGCAGACATTTTTTTCTTAAAATCAGACGATCCCATTCCGCGAACAGAGAGGCGTCGCTTGGCGTCCGAAACCAGGAGGGTTTCTCTTTGTATGTTGTCACCCACACTCTAAAAGAAAAAGGTGTAATCTTACACCCTTTGTTCCATATAATACACCCCAAAACTTCAGTTCTACTTATAGCGCACTGACGTCGGTCTGACGGTACTAACTTTCACGAGAGGCTTGATAGCCGTGTGGTACAACTTATTAAAATAGCTAATGTACGTGTTGCTGACTACAAAAAAAAAAACACGCTTAATTAGGTGCTTTTTTTTGGCCCTACTGCAAAACTTCAGTGTTTTCTTTCTGTGGTCTTTCATACGTACTTTAGCTATTTAATAAGTTATATCGCACCGTTATCAAGCCCCTTGTAAAATTTGGGGCCGTCTGTTCGACTATAGTTCGCTGTACGTCGAACTGAAGTTTTGGGGTGCATTATATGGGACAAAAGGGTGTAAGGTCGTATCCCTTTTTTAAAAGTGCACGTTGCATCCTGGCAAAAAACACTACCGCGACGTTTTTCTCTTCGCAGTATCTTATATAGTTGTTAGTTACTTATCTCTATGGCACAGCTAGCATCCGCACAATATTGTCTTGCTCCAAACAACGCAAAGCAGGAAAGTGTCACACAAGAGGCTCCAAGCCAGCCTCTCTAAACGCTGCCCGACCGGCGACCTAGCCCCTCTCTGACTGGCAACACACACCGGGTCCCCTTGGGCTTAACGGGGTGACACGACACCCAGTTTTTATGTAGGGGTCGACACGGACGGCACACGTGCCGGCTCCGCTACACCCTAGTATGGCTGTAATTGCACGCGTCCGTTTCATGCACGCGCACGTTCGGCGGCACGTGCGACTTCAGCGACCTTTTCTTGCCCTGTCGACTGCAGTGCTTCGATTGTGGCCAACAATCTGAGCCTCACAAGCTCCCATTGCCGAGCCGCGCCTGTCCAAACATTATTACGTAGTTTAGCCGGCTGTAGCAGCTGTGCATATGGGGAGTCATGACTGACTTTCACTTTTTCTTCCTCACATTTGGTACGCTTCCTTCATTCCGGTGGCCGAGAGACACGCATTTAAGCTCTATACACAAAAGTGTTATGTCCGATAACCTGCCGTGGGGTTATTTTCTTATTACCCATTTTAGCCGCTGGTAATCTCGGTGAGGCAACAAGAAGCCACTGGTTTCTACTCAAATCTGACGCTCGAGAAAATCATAGAGTAATATAATAAACGTAAAGGGTGGACACTTAGGGCCCTCCGCGGCCAAAATAAGTGCTCCATGGAGTGGCATACAACGTAGCAGGTTACTCCATTACTTGTAGTGTTGCCTCTGGCGACCGCTAGAAATCGCTGGTGCGAAAAAAAAGACATTTCGAGATTCTTGTTAATAATTTGTCTAAAAAAACTTTTCTTAATAAACGTAGTGTATTTTTTATAAAGATTTGAACCACTTCATTTATTTTGTTGACATTATTAACATCCCCATAGCGGCAGCCTCAGCACCATGGACATCACCGTTTATTTGGGGCAAGGTTTCGGGCATGTTGGACAGAGCGGGCGGGGCTCGTGCTGCGCAATATTATGTATCGCTGTTCCTATAGACCTTTTCTTTAACGGCACCGCCATTTTGTGGAATTGCGGCAGCCGACGACGCCGTCTAGCGGCTTAGAAAAAGAAATACCGGCTAGTTCTGGCAGCACAGCTATCTGCAGTTCGCTGTGGCGTGGGATGGGGGAAACTTGGCTAGACCTAGGCTATGGTGGGCTGCAATAAACTGGTTAGAGCTCACTGGTTGAATCCAGCTGGCTACTCACAAGCCCATCACCTTGCCTCCTGCGAGAGAGCGAGGACGGAGACGGTGGGGTGTTCCTCAGCGAAATATATGTGAGCAGTTTAATGTAGTCTATGCAGGTAAGCTCTCGGTATTTGATAGCTCCATCTTGGGTGGTGGCATGTGAGACTTTCTCAAACCTTCCACTCATACCATGGGGCTTGCAGTGGATGACCTAATGTGGACCACCTGGGCCGGGAATTAAAGTCGGTCCTCTTGTCGTAGACGAAGTGGTCGTGAGCTTAAACATGACGTTGAGTCTGCAACGAATCTCTCGCGATTCAAGCTCGCAATCGACTGACTTTGTAAAAAAAGATTATTGAGGAAAATGCGAAGCTTGATAACATTGCAGCCACACTCGCGCTGCAGCTTCTTGTGCTCATTGCACAGTTTCTGCTATTGTTCTTATGCTTTTTAAAACTATTTATCTATCCGACGACCACGCAGTGGTAGCCAGACAAACGTAGATTTTCGGAAATTGCAGCACGGTAAAAGGGAGCACTTGAAACTTACTCATGGACGACGTCCGTTATTAAGCCTTTTCGCCCATACCCTTGGCGGTTGCGTACCCTGTGTCAGCGGGCGATCCAAAAATGCACTAAGTCGAGGGTACGTCAGTTACTGGCTGGTTTGAGGTTATGCGAAAAAGGTCTTGAAGACCTTTCCGAAAACGAGCGTGTGGCCGGTGCCATCTTGAGTGTTCGTGCGCATGGCCTGTGCTTTCCTCGCTCTCCGAAGCGACGAACACGCACGTGCTGGGCTGTGAAGATCGCAGGCTGGACTTTGATTTTGTAAACATTGGAACGGTCTATAAATACTTCATTGAGGGTTTTTTCGCTTTTCGGTAAGTTTGTTTCACTTGTTCGTCTGAGTTGCCATGAAGAGAGATATCTCGCTTACGTATCGGTATTTGCCCGTACAGTCTCATGAAATACGAACGACCCGCTGGGAGCGCCTGGCCGATACGCTGGCTGGCGGAGGCGCTGCCCGCGCTCCGGCCTCTTCTATTGTTCCCCTTGTGGAGGACTCATGGCTGGTTCACCTAGACCCGTTTTCATACGTTACGTTACGTTACGTTACGAAAGCTTATAGCCAAGTCACCGGGAAATCTGTGCTTCGCATTAAGCATGGCTACCAATTCAATGAGATAGCCTGGCACGCGACATTCTAAACACGAATATTTCGGTGACCACGAGCCAGGACGGTGAGTTACCGTGGCAACCAAGGACACAAGTCTCGTCGTAACGTAACTTAAAGGGATATTCACACGGGCGAGAAATCCACCCCCTGGGTCGGGGATTGCGCATCACGTGATTGAAACGTCACCCCTTTCTGCGCCAGCGCGGTGATCTGGGCACATCCCCGAGGATGGGGGATCGCTTGCTCGGTCGGTACAAACGATCCCGGCCTGGCAGGGGATGTCATCGCGCTCAGCGGCGTTGCGTTAGAATGTCTGCCAACATGACGCAGCGAACTGATGAGAGCGGTGGCAGCGACATCAACTTCTCCAGCGTGTTTGAAATACGGCAGCATCAGGTCTTGCGGGCACGCCTTTTGGCATTCACAAGCAAGTTTTAGATGATGAAGCGACGTTTTTTTCTTTTTCTCGTATCATTGGTGGAAGAGTTCCCACTACTTTGGGATGTCTCCTGCACTGACTACAGCAAAAACAACTTGAAAAGTTTAGTGTGAGAACAGATCGCAAAAGAGATGGGAGCACGGTACCCGCAGTTTGGCCCATACCCACTCGGTAAATGGTGTCGTACCACCAATAAAAGCTCAACCTGTAGCGGCTGCGAAATAATTTAACATCCAATTCCGGGATGTCCGACCTTAAGGTTGCGGCATGTCCTGCTTTTGCTAAACTATTTTCTACTTAAACGAACTTATGCCGGAAAACGTTTTCATCTCGGCGGCCTGCGTCGTCAGAACAAAGTGCATCGGGCATCACTCAACATTTGGGGGGTCTCAGCCTGAACGCCATTTGTGTGCCAGGTGACTTTCAGTGTATCCTTCCAATATCTGTTTGTTTTGTTCTTGCTGCATAGGGGGTGTTATTGTCGGGTATCCTGCTGCCATCAGATATTGAAAGGTGCGGCTGCGTTCTAGTTTACTTTCTTTTTTCTTGCGGTGACCGACTCACATGCCTCATTTTAACTTTTGTTTTCCCCTTCGGCAGTATCGCTCTGACCATTTGGCCTAACTTGATCACCCGCAGAAGCCTTAGATATTCCTCACGATCTTGCTGATGCAGGTAATCGTAGAGGTGGTCCTGCATTCCAAGCGATTTCTCCTGCAGCCACTTTTTTACCAAGCAAGATATTTTCTTTGGAAGGGAGTCGTCATCTTCTGCTTTGAACACCGCTGCCATCGCAGCATACCGACGCTTCGTGTCGAACTGAATTTTGTCCACTCTGGACCTCAGTGCACGGCAACAGCGCGTGCAGTCGGGGTGTCGAGAGTAGCCGCCAAATTTGGCTGCTCCTCTGGAGATCCCCGCCCATATCCCCGACACCGTGTGAGTGCAGGAGATGGGGAGGGATCTCCCCGGCTGCTGACGTCACGCTCATCCCCCGGGGATATCTCCCCCGTGTGAATACCGCTTAAGGAGTTGAGCTTGGTTAACCTTAACACAGTACCGTTTTCTTACGTTACGTCTAAGTCACCGAAACAATCGTGTCTCGAATGTCGCCTGTCAGTGTATACCCCTCAAATGGGTAGCCACGCTTGATATGAAGCGCATATATCCAGGTGGCTTGTACGCAAGCTTATGTAACGTAACGTACGAAATCGGGGCTGTGAGAACCAGCCTTCACTCGGTGCTCAGCAAAAGAGCAACACGCGATTGTCAGTTTCGGTTTCGCAGCTAGAAGCAGTTAGTCAGCGTCATACCACGGCTATATCCTAAACTGGCGATTCTTCAGTCTCTGTTATAGCGCGAGATCCGTGCCATCTTTCCTAACCAATGACTGCGCCCTTGAACTAATGCGTGAATTCGCATAGCAGATCACGAGCGCTCCTGAAAGCGCTCCATTTAGAGTGCGCATATACCGCTCGCAGATCTGGCTCGAGTTGGTCATCTTCCGCTCGTAGATCTCTGGCAGCGTCCGCCCCTTGGAGCGCCCCAAATCGTGTCACAACCGCTCAGTGGAGTCCCACAGATCTTGGCGGAAGTCGACAGAGCACATTACGTCATTTCCTTTAACTCGGGGGTGCGCATGCGCGGCGAGCTTGGCGAGGTTGCCGTACCGGCCGGGCCGTCAAGTTGGATCTGTTCGGATGCGTCGGTTGTTTACGCGGGATTGCTACGGCTCGAACGCTTCTACCTCGCGTAGATCAGGGATACAAAGCCGGGACTCAAGCGTGGCGAATCGCAAGCGCTGACATTTGTGATCGTGGGAGGAAGAACGAGAAAATGAGCGACAGAAAGTCCGGAGGAGGCAGACGCAAGGTTAGGCCTTTTCATTTTGCAGCCAATGATTGTTCACCTTTCTAAACTGCACGCCGGAGGCGAGAAAGCAAGACCAGATTAGGCAACGACCTTGCAAGTGATGGTTTGTTACCTCTTTCTGTTTAATAAAGTCCTACCAGCAATCTGAACTCCACCGATGGCAATCGCTGTGCGTGCCATGTCGGTTCGACGTTGACCTGGAGGAGGCGCTGAGAGGTGGTGACGGTTGCGAACGCAGACGTCTTCCTCGTTACTTGTGACATGGGCTCCGTGGTAAGGATATTTTCGCCCGGCCTGTGTCGCGTGTTATTTCTGCAGCTAAGCAGTGACAGTTTTCACTGGTCGTCGGAAAGATCAGTCGGCTGAGGCGTTGGTCGGCTTGTCGAGTTCGAGCAGCGGCCATTTTTAACGGCCGACCGTCTTGCGCGGGTCGGTTGGTCGCCCCAAAAATGCGAGTCCATCTTCCGCTCGACGATTCGGAGCGGGTCCCACGGAGCGGATTTTGCCTCCTTCGCAGATTTTGGTAAGCGCTCCACATCTCCAAGTGGAATTCACCATAAATTTATCTTTTAAATATAGGATTTTGGTATAACCTAAAAATTCGTTTTAGAGCGCAGCCCTTAGGCGCCCGTTTCCGGTTTCCGCGGCGTCGCCGTCAGCGTAACCGCGCTAAATTTAGGGGAAAATTTACGTCACGTTACCGTAACACCAATACAATTCCCCGCTAAATTTACGGAGAAAATGACGTCCCATCACTTGGTGTCACGTCACCTATGAACGAATTCAGTTTCTCCGATAGATTTAGCAGGAAAATTCACCTCACGTGACCTCAACATTAATTCAATTCCCCGCTAAATTCAGCGGGAAAATTGACGTCACGTTACGTCAGCACGTGACGTCAATTTTCCCGCTAAATATAGCGGTGAGAAGGACGTCATATGACTTGGTGTCACGTCAGCTATGAACAAATTCAGTTTCTCCGCTAAATTTAGAGGGACAATTGACACCACGGAACCTCGACAGGAATACATTTCTCTGCTAAATTTAGCGGTGAATAGAATGGCTTTTGAGGTCACGTCGCGTCAAGTTTTCGCCTATATTTAGTGGGGAAATTGTGGTAGGAGGGTAGGGTATGGAGGAGGAGAGTGTACGGAGAAGGAGAATGGGAGGGTACGTAGGATAGGAGGAGGGTACGAGGGAGGAGGAGGGAAGGTACGGAGGAGGCGAGGGAAAGGAGGAGGAGCATGAGGAGAAAGGAGGTAGGCAGAAGAGGAGGAGTAGGAGGAGGAAGAGGAAAGAGGAGGAGGAAGAGTAGGGGAGGAGGAGAGGGTACGGTGGAGGAGGTGCGTACCCTCCCCTCCTCCTCCTCAAGAGCTGCGTTCACGTGCTCTCCTACTTCAACTTGACATCTAAAGTCTGCTGGGTACCAAGCCATGTATAAATTATCGGTAATGAAGGGGCAGATAACCTAGCCGCCTCTATCAAGGATAGCATTAAATCATCCCTTGGACTACCATATGAAGATTTTAAGCCAGATTTCAATAGAGCAATTAATAAGTTATGGCATCAGAATGGGATAGGAAAATTGACAATAAACCACACGCTTTCAAAACGTGTTTGGGGGTGTGGGAGAGTTCCCATCACAGGAATCGTTTCCATGAAGTTTTAATGTCCCGACTGAGGATTGGCCACTTGCGCTTGACACATCTGTATTTGCATTGTGGTGAAGATGCTCCACAGTGTGAGCATTGCGGCGAAGTAGTGATTGTATTACAGATTTTGTGGAACTGTAGGCAACCTACATTAACAGCGACGGGCATGTTTTCCAGAACTGTTTAGATACCACCTTCCGTTTCACCTAGTCCTTCTTGGTGATCAACCTCTAGTCCCTTTTCGGCGTGTTTTAAATTTTTTAAAGTAACTTTCTACCTACATACACGGGTTATAACTCTTATTCAGAAAATATATCACTCCCATTGTAGATAGTCTAAAGTGTGGGAGAGTATGGTCAGTTTTATCTTAAAATCCATCGACATCAAAATATTTGATACCCAGAACTCATGTTCATGTTATACACGACTCATGCTCATAGTCTTATTAGACCATCAGCTACTATAGCTCTCTGTTTTTTCGACCCTTGTTTCTGCAATAGATTATGCACTTGGCGCATTTTGGCCGTGGTAGCTCTCGCGCCATAAAACTCAAATCAAAATCAATCAAGAGCTGCACTCTAATTTCGCATTACAGGGATTCGTCAACGTCTTTAATTTTTATAGGCAGTGCCTGTTCCGAGGTTTTACTCATAAAAACACCTGGTAAGCCACAGTGAGGGCTATACTCTCTGTCACTAGACGTATGCAGTGCAGGCTAAGGCAACGCCAGGAGAAGAGCGAAAGAGCGAGCGCAAGGAAGCCTAAAACGAGAGAGGAGTGCACTGGAGGGCGAGGGGAGAAAGGAGAGCACTAGGAACGTTAGAGAGAGAGAGGAGGTTTTCTCCTCCCCAACCTTCCTTGTGGCGCCCTTTCTCACCTCGCCTGGCTTTACCTTCGTCTGTACAACACGCAACTAGTAAGAGGTAGTTTTGCTTGATTCGAGCCTTCGTGACCATGTTTCTAGCCACGGCATCGATGAAGCGCGCTCTTGAGCTAAACTCAAACCAAAACTGTAAAGCACATTCCAGCCCGGTTGATCACTGCGATAGTGTCCTCCCCCTCTCCTCGCCTGAAGCGCGCACAGAGCCCCCGCCTCGCCGCCGTCTTGGCCACGAAGTCCCACGTGGTCGTTTATGTTGCACGACACAGTACTGCCGCGTGTCCCAAAATGGCGGCCAGGCTCTTTAAATCAACCTAAAAAATCGGTTTCTTAACCTATCGCGTTCCGACTTTTTGCAGCGTTGGCCACTTGTGGTGCATTTATTCTATAAAATTCGCAAAGAGCGAACTTACCTGAGAAAAAAGTAAAAAAGAAAAAGGTTTTAGCTCCTATGAAAACGCAGCGAAGCCACGGGTCTTCAAACCATAGCGCGCCCTGTAGGTTTGAAGACCGGTAGCTTCGCTTCGGTCTTCAATACAAAACTCACGACTCCGGCAAATCGTGCGGCGCTCCGCTTCCGGCCGTCGGAGGGAAACTTCCTCCTGCCAAAATCTGCCGGGAGGACACTTCCCCCGTCAAATCTCCCCTCGCTTCCTCCACGGCGGCCTTGCTCTGCTCATCACGTGGGTCTGGAGAGCCACTCACACGCTCTGTTGGCTGTCGGTCAATCGCTCAAGGCCTCCGCCGCTTTGGACCTTTGGAAGTCCCGAAAACGGGAAAGTGAAGACTCGAGTGGGAGGGGCACCCCAGGCGAGCGCGCGTCGTGTCCAAGGTCGTGTCATCTTCCAGCAGTTCTGTGGATTGGATCGGATTCCCGCGGCTCTTGTTCCCAACGTACCTCGTATGGACAAACAAACCTGGTTGGTTTGGAGTTTAATAAAATAAATGATATATTCTTAAGTTCTCAGTGTTTCTACATACAACTAGAGGTATCACTGTTGCGCACTGCACTTTATTTATTTTTTTCGAGCTACGAACGTGGATCATGACAAGAAAGCTGAGCCGGGGTGGCCGAAACGCGCGCTTCGACGCAGGAATCTCCCAAATCCACCCGAAGCCGGACGCGTGCCGGACCTCTCTGGCCTTCCTGCCGAGGTGACGGCGGTAGCAAGGGTTAGTTAGAGTTTTGAGAGTAAGGAAATCAAAGGAAGTGTTGCTGAGCCGAGGGCTCGGTATGTCACCTTTGTTTTGGGGTAGGGGAGAGGGAGTGAAAGAGATAGGGAGAAAAGGGCGGCTGCCCCTAGAGTCGCGCCGCAAACTCGCGCCGTCGCGCCGCCAGCCGCACGAAGTCGCCCCCGCCGGCCGAGCAGAGCGGCCGGTGAAGTGATCGGGGAGAAGTCAATTCTTCGCAGAAGTTGGGCCAATCCTCTTAATATCTTCTTAGTATGCCGTCACCAATTACACCAGTCCCAAGCACCACGAGGGAGCCCTGCCGTACAAACCTAATTTTAAGCCGAATTAGTACCGAATCAGAAAATATGGCCGGAGTGATAAAAAAATTGTGGCCTGCTGGGGAAATTTTTCCTGAGTCTTGCGCCGCGATAGAAATAGGTAGCAAGGGTGAGCCGCGGGGATAGACAGGCATCAGGCACACCATTGGCGGGTGGCGGGTGACGTCAAGTCTGACGAGCACCGACCTCAACGAAAAGTGGAGGAGGCGAGGAGGAAAGTCGTGAATATGGCTTGGCCGGTGTCCAAACAGACATACGACCGACGACTCCCGGACGCTTCGATTTTGACGATTTTTGCAGGAGTCGTGTGGCCCTGATCGACTTTTGTAGTAGCCTGTTTGGACAGGCCTTGACTCAACTTGCTGGACTGCGTCGTTTTCCGCCGTTGACCCAAAAATGTTTTGGCCCCATTTTTTTACAAAAAAAAGAAAGAGTTGCATTTTGTAATTTTACAAGATAGAACAGACCTTCTAAAATACAGCGTTGACGAAAAGTATACACTGCTGCGTACAGTCGCCGATATTTTCGCTCCATTTTAAATCGGGCCTGGTTATTTCAGCCGCCGCATAATTTTCCGCACTGCATCCTATTATTTCTTTGAGCGTAGTGTATAGAAAGTATATAAAATGTGGTGACGTAAGTTTGTTTAGACGATGTGATAAAAATTATATACTGTTTCTATCGTCTACACTCTACCGGCTTCGGTTGGTACAAAGTCTGTAGAAAATAAATTGAAAATTGTCAATCGACGTGACTGGATAAGCAGCTGGAAGTGTCGTTAAAATGTGGATAGGATTTTGATAGACTGCCAAACTACTTTTTTTAAAGATGTCTTGTCACCCGCTTTAAGTCACAGGTGGAAACTGAGAGAGAGGGCGAGATGAGAGTGCTCAGTGGATGGTCAGAGTACCGAGCTCTGGTTGCAATGCTTTGTGTGGCGACGCAAAGCCACCTGCCTATGGATCTACTCACTGAATGGAGACACGTTCGAACAGCGAGTAGAGAAACAGGCAGCTAGCTTTGCGTCTGCCCCCAGTCATTCTTCAACATGCAGCGTTACACTGCTAGCGTAATTATTAAAGGGGCGGTGCAACGATATTCAATTGGAATGTTTTTCACTTTACACGAGCTTACTGGGACTTAGTGGGACTCAAGTGCACGCAACGCCACTGGCAAGAAACTCCTTCGTTGTGGTGTAATGTCAAGGACAAGAGCGAGCGTTTTCACTTAATCTCTCCTTCGCAAAACATGATGACGTAGCTGGGCGGTCGCAGTACCGCCCAGTGACGATATTTGATGTGGCTCACAGATGGGACCCGAGCATTGCGTGGGCACTCGATTTGGGCTCGTTATAATCGATATCTCGAGAAGCATTCGGGTAGTGGCCCGTGTCCAATCGCTGCAATGACGACAATAGCCGAACCACAACAATATCTGGAACTCGGTGCCTGTCCTGGCTCTCGCCAACCCCAGCGCGTGTCTATGATCAACATGGGTGGCATATAATCGGCTCCAGATCATGTTGCCGCTTGTTCTGTCTTCGAGGTGAGAGGGTGAAGGCTGCTTGCTCTTTAATATTTTGTGCGCCTTCGATAGCGTGTGGTTAAAAACGAAAGAGGGCATTACAGCTCATTAACGACAGTGACCCGTTCTAAGCGGTATTTGCGCAAAGTACAAGAATGTTTGCATCGCCTCTTTAAACACAAGATAAACGAGTCAGTTTCACAACGTTTATTTATTTCTTCATTTATGAGTATTTTCATGACACCGGTAGGTGTTCAAGATGTCCACAGTGGCTATCGCAATTCTGACCAAGCAGCCGTTAGGAGGAACAACGCAAATTGAATAAAACAAAAAAATTCAAATACACACGTTCAGACAAATTTGAGATGGCTGCTGTGTGGCCTCGGAATGAATTGAAACATGACTGAATTTGTGGTTAGGAGGGGGCACCTGAACAATACACCCTCTACTTGGCATCAACTTTCTCAAGCAATACTACAAAGGCTACATAGCCGAAGCACACCGTTTCACTGCGTGGGTCAATATAGTTCAGCCTAAACAACATAAAAAACTAAATAACTTGTTTCTCTTCTTGAGCTCACACTGGTTACTTACTATATTATTAGTCTGGATATGCCAAACTTATACCATTTGTTCTTTAGCTCCTTCGGATTTTCTTGATTAAAGTTCGCTGCCGGTTTTCTGGTTCCCTGAACAAGAAAGCTCGCCACTTTGTTCTGTCCAAAGGAGTTTGCTAAGGTTGGCAACCAGAAGTTGTCAAAACAAACCAATCAAGTGGTATGGAACGGGAACGCACAACTAAGACAGAAGAAACCGGGACTCTCTTTAATTCCGTACATTGCAAATTCACATGACGGACGCGACCGCGATTTTGGTCGGCGTGCCTCATATCACGCTCAACGCAAAACGATGTCGACCGGATCATATATTTTCCTCCGATTGCTTTCTGTCGCGCGACTCTTTGTTCCGGCCATGGAAGACGCTGCAGGAACGTTGACCGGCCGACGCGCTGCAGGTATAGGTGCACTCCTCCGTGTCTGTGTCCAGAAGCTTCTGTCAAACTTTTCCTTGCACGCTGCGAGCTCTCCTCACGTCCATCCCAACTTTCTCCAGCAAGACCTTTTTTTTTTTTTTTGCGGCTGTGGTGTACTGAAGCGTTCTGCGCCAGAGCGTCGTAGATGAAGACATCTACAAATTCTCTCGTCTAATCCGACGTTCTGTGTCGCTCGGTACGTAACACTGACAGACAACGAATTTTTGTCGTGGTAATACGGTTGCGCCGACACCGTAGTGGCGAACGTCGCTTTCGCTCTTGGACCACGGTGTCACAGTGCGATGTTGACGTTTCGCGGAACAATAAGGTCGCGACAAGGTTCGATCTGCTCTCGCTGTCGTCTGGTCGTCCGTTCCTATGTCTGAATGCACTTGTTAGATGAATAATCTGCGAACGTATCGTCACCTGATCAATCCTCCCGTGAATCAGTCCGTCTCGTGAATCTAGATCATTACTACGTCTTTACTATCTATTTAATACCTCAAGCGCGTGACAGGTAGAAACTGCAGCTGTTACTAGCGGGAAATATTGAGTTAGTAAGCACCGCTAGTTGCTACGCGCGGAATCGTCAACAATGCTGCTGGGAACCTATGAGAAGGCTGTTTTAACGATTTTCGCAAATAATTACTGCGTGTACCGTTACTTCTTAGTAAGATATACATTCCTTGGAACGTTTAGCAACTAACTTGAAGATCAATATGTATGAAAAAGCAGCACCGTATTTGTAACATTATTTACGAACGGCGTAGCCACTGCCCCCCCCCCCTCAACAAAAAAAAAACAACATTTTCAGAGGTTACTATAAGGGTTGTATGGGTAGCCTTGGGAATCAACAATTAAATCAGCTATTCATTGCGTGCGCGTTTCTCTCTGTTGGCGGGTGTACGTGTGTGTGAGCGTATGTTTGTGCGTGTGAAAGACTTATTCTGGACTATTTAATGTGCATCACACACAGTTGTTATACAAGACCGCACTCCGGTGCGATGCTGTTCCAAATAAAAAGGGCAGGGTCGGAATTAAATCCAGGATCTCTTGCGAGTACCACGACATTTGCAAAAATATTGTAAACTGGACCAATGAAGTTGTCGATGAGAAAGAAGTTTATCAGTCATTCCTGAGCTGGTTGCCTTTTCTGTGACCAAGGACAACACTAAAGTGGTATTGGTTTCTTCTTTTAACAGACATTTATTGATTGTGGAGAATATATGACAATATAAGCGAATTGTCATTGCAAAAAAAAACAAAAAAAACAGTTCATTGAAACTGAAGAGTAGGTTGAATTGCACTTGTGAAATTTGCCTTTTTTTGCTGAGCCAACACGCACTGTTGACTTACCACCATCTAGCATAAACGACAAACGGCAGTAGAGTATGAAACGTAAACGGCAAAATACCATCTAATTATAGCCATGTCGCACATCCCTAAGCGATTTGGTAAAGCCATATATTTTCGTAATATCTTCTGTGAGATTTGAATAGGAAAAGCCAGCCTTTACACTAAAAAAACAAATGTTACGTCAGAGGTGCCTTCAGCAATATTCGTATTTTGTGACGAGCGCAGCGACTATGGATATGCTAATGGCAGCCCTTGAACGTAGGATACTTCCCGATATAGTATCAACAACACTCATTAGCTAGTTAGCAATAGGAAAATAAGCCGAATTTACTTAAATTAGGTCACAAAATAGGCATTGTTATAGTACCTTGGCAAGATTTAGAAACAAAAAACACATGGCGAAGGCTGCGTTCACAATGCAGTCTCCACCAACGTTCACGGCAATAAAAAAATCCATACCCAAAATTAAAAAAGAAAAATTCTTGTCTAAGCGTTGCCAAATTTCCATTGCGTTTAACACTATCTGCCTTCGTCGCCCCATAAATCAGCAGTCAATTCTATACTAATCTCAATGAGCTCATCCTATGGCTCGTATTTGTTTTGTCGGTTCGTTTGTTGTCGGTTTTCAACACGAGTGTTGCCGTTAGGCCACGAGCGCGCTGCTGCTTGGTCAGGTGCGCGCGCGGCATTATTTCCCCCTTTAAAAAATGCATCGTCCCGATGCAGCACTAAACAAAAACACAAATTCACAACAAAAGTGCAGAAGAATCGCGAGCCACAGTTCACAGTTCACTCTTTGACGAGAGTCCAAAGTTCTATCGTTCGTAATACGGCTTGAGCCGGACAACGTGCACCACCTCGGGTCTTGGCTGGCGTCTTGCAGATGGGCGCGTTCCGTCCGGAATAATTTCGTAGTTCAGATCGCCGAGGCGTCGGATGATCTTGTAGGGTCCGAAATATCGTTTCAGAAGCTTCTCGCTGAGACCGCGGCGCCGTATCGGTGTCCAAACCCATACCCGGTCTCCGGGCTGAAAGTGGACGTCTCGGCGACGAAGGTTATACCGGCGAGCGTCGACTCGCTGTTGGTCTTTAATCATGATTCTTGCCTGTTGACAAGCTTCCTCCGCGCGTTGAAAGATCAGTTGAGCGTCGTCGTTGCCATCATCGGTTGGCACGTGAGGCAGCATGGCGTCGAGCGTCGTGGTAACCGCTTGGCCGTGTACCAGTTGAAACGGCGTCACTCCCGTGGTTTCTTGAACTGCTGTGTTGTACGCAAACGTAACGTACGGCAACACCGTCGTTTCACGTCTTGTGCTCCACGTCGACGTACATGGAGATCATGTCGGCAATCGTCTTGTTGAGCCGCACCGTTAGTCCGTTGGTCTGCAATTGATAAGCGGTGGTTCGTCGATGGCTGGTGTGACTGTAGCCGAAGATCCTCTTGAGTCAGCTGTGCCATGAAAGATGATCTTCGATCTGTGATCAGCACTTCAGGTGCGCCGTGTCGAAGGAGGATGGACTTGACGAAAAACTTGGCGACTTCCACCGCTGTTCCCCATGGCAGGGCTTTCGTCTCGGCGTATCGTGTAAGATAATCGGTCGCGACGATAATCCACCGGTTTCCTCGCGTCGATGTTGGGAACGGCCCTAGTAAATCCATTCCGACCTGCTGGAAGGGCGTAGTCAGGGCAGATATCGACTGCAGGAGTTCTGCTGGCTTCGTCGGAGGCCTCTTACGTCGTTGGCGCTCATGGCACGACCGTGTGTACAGATGAACTGTTTTCGGGAGTCTCGGCCAGCTAGTACTTGTCACGAATCCGGGCGAGCGTTCGGCTGTAGCCTATGGTGTCCAGCCATCGGGTCGTCGTGGCATGCTTGAAAGATTTCTTCGCGCAGGCTGGCAGGAACAACCAGCAGCCAGGCAGGGTTCCTCGTTCCGAAGTTCTTCTTGAAGAGCACGCCTCGCCGCAGAACGAAGCTTGACAAGTCTCAAGCCAGGACTCGCGGAACTGAACTTCCTTGACCTTCGAGGTGGTCGATCACGGCGCGAAGTTACGGGTCGTCTCGTTGAAGTGCTCCTATGTCGGTATCTGTAACTGCGCCGAGAAAACGGACGTCATCGTCGTCGTCGGTGCTTTCGGCAAGAGATTCGACTGGGGCCCTAGACAAACAGTCGGCGTCGTTATGCTTGTGGCCAGCCTTATGCACAATGGTTACGTCGAATTCTTGCAGTCGAAGACTCCAGCGAGCGAGGCGTCCTGACGGGTCCTTGAGGTTGGCGAGCCAACAGAGAGCGTGGTGGTCCGTGACAACGTGGAACGGGATCCCATACAGGTACAGGCGGAACTTGGTTAACGCCCAGATGACAGCGAGACATACCTTGTCGGTCGTTGAGTAATTTTTCGCTGCCTTGAACAGTGCCCGGCTTGCGTAAGCGATCACCCTCTCTGCTCCGTCTTGTCTTTGGACGAGTACCGCGCCGAGTCCGGCGTTGCTGGCGTCCGTGTGAACTTCCGTTTCCGTTGATAGATCGAAATGTCCAAGGATAGGGGGTGACTGGAGTCTCTCCTTCAGTTAGCTGAACGCTTGTTCTTGCTCCTCCCCCACTGGAAGTTCACGTCGTTCTTCGTCAGATGCGTGAGTGGTGCAGAAATCTTGGCGAAATCGCGAACGAAACGTCTGTAGTAAGCGCACAGCCCAAGAAATCTTCTTACGGCTTTCTTGTCTGATGGCTTCAGAAATTCGGCAACAGTGGATGTCTTTGCAGGATCCAGGATTACACCCTGAGCACTCACGACATGGCCCAGGAATTTGAGGTTGCCGTATGCGAACTGAAATTTTGACGGCTTTAGTGTCAGTCCAGCATTCTGGAGAGCCTGTAGCACGGCTCGCAAACGTCTCAGGTGATCGTCGAAGTTGCTTGCGAATACCACGACGTCGTCCAGATAGACGAGACAGCTTTGCCATTTCAAGCCGGAAAGAACGGTGTCCATTACGCGCTGGAACATCGCCGGTGCTGTGCACAGTCCGAACAGCATCACTTTAAATTCGTACAGTCCGTCCGGCGTGACGAAGGCAGTCTTCTCACGATCCCGTTCGTCGGCCTCGATCTGCCAGTACCCACTCTTCAGGTACATCGACGAAAAGTATCGAGCGTGGCGCAGCCGGTCCAGAGTGTCGTCGATGTGTGGCAGCGGGTAGACGTCCTTTTTTGTTACGGCGTTCAGTCGACGATAGTTCACGCAGAACCGAAGAGTCCCGTCTTTCTTTTGCACCGGGACTACCGGTGAAGCCCACGGACTGTTTGAGGACTGGACGATGTCGTCGTCGAGCATTTCTTGGACCTGCTTCTGGATGACTTCTCTCTTTTCACACAGACACGATACGGCGACCGATCAACAGGAACCGCGTCGTCATCAGTAATAATTCGATGTTTCGGCAACCGTCGTTTGGCGCACCTTTAACGACGTGGAGAAGCACTCACTGAACTCGGCGAGAAGGCCACTGAGTTGTCGCGTTGTGGGGCTGGGAGGGACGGGTCGATGTCCAGCTCTGACGGCGTGGTTCTCTTGTGCTGCGTTGGAGAGGCGTCTTCTGAAATCACGGTGATCGCGGCTGAGTCCTGAATTTACTTGACGTAGCCCACAGCTGTACCCTTTGCAAAAAGCAAATTGTGTGTGTATGTTTATACAGCCGGACGTTAGTCTGCCTCAGGGGGCGTCTGGTGTCTCAGCTGTAGGTGAGCGATTTAGCCAGTGCGGTACAACCGCTAACCTGGGGTCTTTAACGTGCACCACGCAGTAGTGATACATGACCGCACGCCGGTACGATGCTCATCCAGATCGAAACGGGCAGGGGCGGGGATTGAACCCAGGACCCCTGGGTTCTGCAGCGCGAGCTTTCGCTCCACGTGCTTCGAGCTGGTGTGCGCTAGACCACTCGTCCACCGATCCCCCTACCATTGTAAGGTGCTCCGACTACTTGCCTGAAGTTGGTGACAAGGGCTACGGTACGCCCATCCTGGAGCTCGGTTACGCCTCTTGCAATTCCAATTCCTCGTCCAAGGAGAAGTTGGACACTTCCTTCCAACAGTGCTACACCGCAGGTGGCTTCTTCGGTCCCGACGGGCACAAAGACACTCGACAGCGGCGGCAGGTTTACGTGGCTGGTAAGGACTCGCTCTGCGCCTAACGTCGCCTTGGGCTTTTACGGCGATGGAACAGGTTTCCGAAGCGTCAGCTTGTTCTCTGCAAGGTCGATGATGGCGACGTATTTACAGAAGAAGTTCATTCCGAGAATGACGTCCTTTAACAGTCTTGCAAAATGACGAACTTCACAGGGCAGGTTTCACCGTGGATCTCAACGCGAGCAGTGCACCTGCCGACAGGTGTGATGAGATGTCCGCCGGTGGTTCGCATCTGCGGTCGGTCCCGCGACGTCGTAACTTTCCGAAGGCGGCGAGAGAGTCTCCCACTCAAAACGGAGTAGTCTGCTCCGGTGTCGATGAGTGCCGTCCAATCGTGGCCGTCGATGATAACATTGAGGTTATTCGACACTCTTGCAGAAACGTCGTTTCGGGGCGTTGCGGCGCTAGAGTGGGAGTGCTCCGACGATCTTGGAGGATCTTGGCATTGTTCGTCTTCGGCAACGCCACCTCCGGGATTGCCTTGCCTAGTTTTCTCGATGGGAAGCAATGGGTGACAGGCTGTCTCGGCGAGACCGGCGGGAGGGCGATGGCGAGCGTCGGAGAGACGGTGAACGGAATTCTCGGCAGTGAGTCGATTCAGGAGATGAGGAGCGGCGGAGGTAGTCCTCGATGTCCCGAGGTCGCTCTCCGAACGTGGTCGAGGTTCGTTGGGCTCAAACCCTCGTAGGCCCAGCTGGCGGTAGGGGCATTGTCGGTAGATGTGGTCCGCTTCACCGCAGTGGTAGCACAGCGGGCGTCGATCAGCCCTTCGCCACACGTCGGTCTTCCTGGGCGCCGGTTGTTCTCGCCGGACGTACTGAGGTTGATCGTCGAGACGTCGGGGGTACGGTTGTGCTGTTGCGTCCCGTCGTCGTGGCGGAGGAGGTTGATGGGCAGCAGGTGGCGGTCGACAGGCCATGGCGGTGTAGCTCACCGTCGGTTGTTCTGGCGGTGGCAGGTCGACGGGATCCTCCGGGTGGAAGGCTCGCTGCACATCCTCTCGCATTACTTCGGTCAGGGAAAGCGAGGCAGGGCGATCGGCAGTGGACAGCACCTTCCTGATCTCCTCCCGAACGACGTCGCGGATGATCTGGCGAAGGTCGTCGACACCGAGCCTGCTCAGGTCAAGTGGTGATGATGCCATCGCCGAAGTAGCATGGGAGCCGGCGAGTTGATTGTAGTGGTTCGATCGTGCTTGCATAGCCCGCTTCATGTTTGTGTCTTCAGCGACGAATTCATCTACTGTCGTCGGGGGATGACGAACGAGGCCGCGGAAGATTTCGCTCTTTATGCCCCTCAACAGGACGCGCAGCTTCATTTCCTCGCTGGCCATAGGGTCGGCGCGGGAGCTCAGGCGTAGGACGTCTTCTACGAAGCTGGTGACGCTCTCATTCTGTCCCTGGGTCCTCAATTGTTGCAGATCTTCGGCCCTTTCTCTTCGGTGGTGACTGGCGAATGTACGCGTCAGCTCATTCTTGCAAAGGTCCCACGAAGTGAGGGAGGCTTCGTGGTTTTCGAACCAGCTCCTTGCAGTACCTTTAAGCGAGAAATAGAGGTTCTGCAGGCGCTGCTCGTCACTCCACCCGTTGTGGCGGGCCAAGCGATCGTACTAGTGATCCAGTCTTCGACGTCCTCAAAGATCTCGCCGAGGAAGGGAGTAGGTGTGCGCGGAGCGACGGGCAGAACGACGACGGGCGGGGTGGTCATCATCGGGATCTTCTCCTTTGGCTTCTGTAGCAGGGGACCCGATTCAGGGGACTGACTCTTTCTACGACGGCTTCTTCGGGCTTCGGCGTCTTCGGCAAAGGGTAGCCTCCCAGGGCTGAGCACCTCACTTGGCCGGGATGTCTTCGGAGGGGTACGCTCCACGGGCATAGAATGCGATACCCCGCACCTCCACCAAAATGTCACGAACAACAAGTGATGAGGCGACGAGAACTGAAGTAAACTAAACGTTTAATGAGGCGAACTTGTACCAAAAACAAAAAGGAAACAGAAGATAACAATAGAGCGTCGTGGGCGTCGAAGTCGGCGTAACAGCGGGATCGAACGCTGGGGCGAGACTGACTCCGGCTCGCCACGCCAAGCCCCTTTTGTACACGCGTGCACTTCTGGAACAATCGGCCTAGAAGGTTCGGCGCGTAGAACATTCTGACCTAAAACAAACAACACGGTTCTCGAATTTACCAGAACATCACATTACCGAGTCAACAAAAATGTGTACCCGCGGCCAGGCATCGAACCCTGGGTTTTTGCGGGAAAGGAAAGCGCGATAACCGTTAGGCCACGAGCGCGTTGCTGCTTGGTCAGGTGAGCGCGCGGCAATATGTGATTAGCGTTTGTACACACATTTTTATATTTCATGCTACATTTTTAAAATATCGAGAGTCTTGATGCAAAAGCTTTTGCTCACTCTATTGCCGCTGGAGATAACCTTCATGGTCATAATGGTAGCTGCAAAAACGGGTACTAAGTGCTCAAATACACACCCCAATGTTTTGCGTGAACATAATAAAAACTGAAAGTGTAATAAGATAAACATTTTGCAGCTCTGTCGGATTCCAACTGTCCATCTTCGCTGTCCTACGAGCACGAAACTAGCGCTTTATCCAACTTAGGCAAGACCGCAGAACACTCGCGCATGCGCATTTGGTACCGGAGGGCCCATCGCACCATACCGGATGTGCGAAAACGGTTCCGTAAAACTCTCTAATGTCTTATCTACAGTCGGTGACAGCAAGGTCAAGAACCTTCCAGCCGCTCCACCAGGGAGCACGCGTTTCCTCTTTGATAACACGTCGTCACGCGCGCAGTCGAAGGCTAGCGGAAGGAAACCAGCGCGAGCTGGAGGCAGAGCTTCTACTGGGTTCTTAACCTCTCACCGACTTCATTTGACTATAATGTATGCACAATGTATGCATTAGAGTGGGATGTGGCATTTACTCAATGTCTGTGCTTCTTGCAAGTTCTTTTTAAGGTAATCAATACAGGACAAACTGTATTGTCCTGAAGACCTATTGGCTGTTCACAGGAGCTGAAATACACTAACTTTCTTACCAGCCAT
>JAZHYW010017067.1:0-46530 GCA_037355805.1 Ixodes ricinus | reverse complement strand
GTGAATATTATCACGTAGCTTTACTCGTATCCGCTAGGCTATTTCTGTTTGCGTCAATGTTGTTTTTATATTAAAAAGACATACCTTCTTGACCACACATTTTAAAACTGCTTTTATAGATCAATCGCGTGGTATGTGTTTGATCAGACAGCGGAAATTTTGTCAGCCTTTAGTGGGAGTCTGGTATTTCTGTCGCTCTAAATTAGAAATTTGGCCTATGCAGTATGACTTGTCTTTAACGTGCATCCCGCAGTAGTGGTACACGACCGCACGCCGGTATGATGCTCATCCAGACCAAAACGGGCAGGGGTGGGGATTGAACCCAGGATCCCTGGTTTTGGCTTTATAAGTCGAGGCTCATTCTGCGACATAAGAATATGTTTGTGTTTGTGTTATTTCCTACTGTACCTAACCTCGATAAAGGTGTGCGAATTGCACGGGACTGAAAAAAGAAAAAAAAACTTCAAGCGTCGACGGCACGAGTTAGTCAGAGCCCAGTCTTTGAACCCAGCAGCCCGTGGGTAAAAACGGTCGGTATTTTCGGAACAGCAGCCAGCGGTGTTGCTCAGCCTTAGGTCAGGCGGAACGCCAGAACGTATTTGGCGCCCGACGTAGGGCTTATTCCTGCCTGGCGGAAGAGAAAAGAAAAAGACACCTATGTGTGACACCCAAAACCCACGGAAAATATGGGAGTACATTTCATTCAACATTACCACGGGTTTTCGACACCTCCATTTGCAAACATGAGCTTCATTAATAATTCCTAAAAAGTTATTCAAAGTCACCACAAACGCGTATCGTCTTCATCGAAGATCGTAGCGCCGTTCTCAATCTTTAGTGATATTGGTCGTTTTATTTTTTGCCTCTAAACTTGATCTTATATAGAAACTGTTTTCTAATTTAGAACTCTTCTGGGGTCATTTTTATAACATCCAAAGAAATTTGTGTTATCGTATGCTTGCGCCATCTCTTAGCGGGTTACGGCAGCGCTCCCATAGAAGCCCATGTATTTAATATACAGATATGACAGTAACACAAAAACATTAGGCTTTGAACAATTGTCCATGCTACTAGTACATTCTATCATGTACCGTTATTCTTGTGCCAAAAGTTCGAGATGATGACGTGTAAACTGCAGGTTCCTCAGTCGAAAAAACTTTTGATGTATTCCCACTTCGGGTAGTGTTCAAGTTAACCAAAGTCTACAGTTTATTCTTGGGTATAAAACACTTGTTATGATTTCATTAACTAATTAGAATCCCTTCCCAATATTATGGCAAATTCTGTAGTGTCTAAAATATGTATTATATACGTAGAACAATATATCTTGAGGCACCTTACGCAAATTTTTGAGAAACAGCGAGGTTCAAACAAGCTCAATTTAAAAATACAACGAAGTACAAGATTCGCCATACAAATGCAGTAAACCAGAAGTATTGATAATGTGCTGGGTACATTTCGTTTTTCTCAAAATTATTTTCTTGGGTTCCTGAGGTCAATTCGCCAAATAAGGTGGATTCGTTTAGACGTTTACGATCGTTTTCAGTATTTTGTTACTCATGTCAATAAACTATGAAACGAAATATCTCTTTTAGGTAATCTAAGATGTTAAGCTTTTCAAAATATTCTCTCTAATTATCATTGTTACGTGATCATAACAAACCGATTTTTTAATGTAAGGCGAGTGGGAGCACTGCGGTGAGTACCCAATTTATGAGAGGATGATTGTTTTTGTTATCTTAACATGCACATGCCGAAAGTAATATGTATTCACGTACTAAATGTTTACATAAAAATAATTATCCCGATTGCCCTAAATGCAAACTTCAAAAGAATTTTAAAAAATCGGAAAGAGTGTATTGGACTATCCTACTCGATAAAATACGCCTCGAAGAGGGCGGATGTCAAAGATTTTGAAATAACGCCGGCTTGTAGTGGCGTCCTAAAAATTTGGTCGATCTCAAAACGTTCGCGGACAAAGCGCGGGCTCCCAAATTTGAAATGATGAACGAATGCCTGAAAACAATCGAACCATGTCCACTTTAAGAGAAGTTTCCAAAAAGGTGGCTCATTTTAGAGGATTTGCCATAGCAGCCGCTTGTAGTCGAGGACTCGAGGTTCCTAAATTTTGTATTTCGTAATCAGTTCAGCTCTCGGTCGACCTCAAAACGTTCTTGGACGAGACACGCGCGCCATAATTCAAAAGACGAACGAATGCGTAAAAACGGCCAAACCATCCCCAGTTTGGGTACGGTTTTCTCAAAAAGGTGTCATTTTGAAGTATTGCCATGATACCGTAATGTACTAGAGGGCTCCACATTTTATATTCCAGCTTTAGTTGGGAACTGGGTTTTCCTCAAAAAGATCGATCCTGGCGAGGTGCGGCTGCCCAAATTTCAAAAGATGACCGATTGCGTAAAAATTACAGTAGCATTCACACTTTGAGACCGGAATTTAAAAAAAAAGACTCATTTTGAAGTATTTGACATAATACCATAATGTTCTCGACGGCTTTACATTTTATATTAGAACTTTAGTTGGCAACTGGGGTGTCCTCAAGAAGTTCCCTGGCGAGGCGCGTGTGCTCAAGTTTAAAAAGATGAGTAAATGCGTAAAACCAGCCGACCTATCCCCCTTAGAGACCGGTTGTCTCAACATTTAAAAGGATTCGTTTTAGAGTATTTGCTATCGTACCAGATTGGGTTCGAGGGCTCTAAACTTTATGTTCAACCTTTAGTTCGCAACTGGATGGTTCTCAAAAGTTCCTGGCAAGGAGCGGGTGCCCAAATTTCAAAAGATGAGCGAATGTGTAAAAACAGCCGAACCATTTCCGAGTTGAGACTGGTTTTCTCAAAAAGGACTGGTATTGAAGAATTTTCCATAATACCATAATGTGCTATAGGGCTCTAAATTTTACATTTTAGCTTTAGTTGGCAACTGGGTTGCCCTCAAAATGTTTCCTGGCGAGGCAAGTGTGCCCGAATTTCAAAAGATAATCGAATGCGTAAGAACAGCCGAACTATCCCCACTTTGAGGCCCAATGTCTCCAAAATTATTCAGTTTGAGTATTTGTCACAGTACCTGAATGGTCTCGAAGGCTCTAAATTTCATATTCCCCCTTTAGTTAGGAACTAGATTGTTCTCAAAAAGATCCCTAACGACACGCGCGTGTCCACATAAAAAAAAAAAAAGAGGACGAATCTTTAGACACGGTTGAGCCATCCCCACTTTGAGACCGGTTTTATATTTAAAAAAGGACTCCTATTTATGTAATATCCATAATACCATAATGTGCTCGAGGGCTGTAAATTTTATAATTTAGCTTTAGTTAAAAGCTGGGTTGTCCTCAGAATGTTCCCTGGCGAGGCAAGTGTGCCCAAATTTCAAAAGATGAACGAATGCGCAAAAACGGCCGAACCGTGCCCACTTTGAGAGGCATGCTACTCAGTATGCTTTGGTTTTTGATGATTTGGCAGGATGGACGCGGATGAAGAAATTATCATCCGTGTTTTCGCACCGCCAGTCGTGCGCCTATAGACCTTTTCTGCAAGTGCGCCGCCATCTTGAATTGTCGTCACTTCCAGTATGGGCGAAAGCATTGTTTTGCCTTTGCCACGCCAATAGAAGGCACTTAGGATATAAGCGTAACCGTTACACTTTCTCGTTTTGCCTCCCCTTTATTTTTTTACTATTTGCAGGTCGAAACGTTTTAGTATTTTTTCGTCGCCCATACCGGATACGTCTATTAGGTGGCTGGGACGAGAGTATACAGAAAAAGGTCTATTCCACGAGTGGAAACTTTAGCGCACCACCGCGTTTCTCATCTGCTGTGATTATTTCGAAAATTGATTGATTAGGTGGTTTTCGATGACGCTCTGCAAGTTTCTAATTCAAACAACCGGTTTATTTCTACTAACTAAAACTCTTCAACAATGTTTAGTTCATTTTTCGACTTTTCATGGCGGTTAGCTTCTATATATAATGCCCTCTGGCCATATGGCTTTCGTGATTACACTGCATTAGTGTAGCAATAACGAATTTAAATACGATGTGAAAAGCCTAAAAGAAATACCCTGTATATATAATATCAATGTAATAAATTGAATATCGTTGTACATCCGAACGTGTTGTAAATTTCGTATTAGCCATAGATTTTGTACGTTGTTTAAGCCAGACACAGCCGACACTACGAGCTAATGGATTCGATGAAACAGCGTCAAAAGCGAAAGTCAACTTTGCCTTTTCTGTTTATGGTAGGTTCAGCGATGATAGAACACTGATATAAACGCAACGAACAGCATGATGGTGCGCTTTTGGCGCTTGATCCCATCAGCTCGTATAGCGTCGTCTACGTCTTGGCTTAAAGGTGAAACGAAGTATGGGTGATATTGCCGCGTGCGTGACGGATTTGGCAACGCACGCGGATATCACACAGAGGAATTCGGTTCGAATCCCGCTCGGCCCGGATCCTTATCTTAATAATAATTCTGTACTATTCAAAGAATTTCCAGCCCATTGTCGACTGCCATCAAGTTTTGATTGTTCAGTACTTCCCTGAACATGCTGCGCGTATGAAAGTAGCAATAACGCACTGCTTCGGGTCAACGTCGTACCCTTCCGTCGGCGACGCAAGATGAGTGGCTCCTTTCTCGTAATGTTTGTAGGCACAATTTTGCTTTGTTAATTTTTTTTATTTTTCGTTCTAAATTCATTTGCTTATTTTAATAGTGACAACATTGTACCAGGCGGAAAGTGAATATGCATTCACGCGTAAAATATGAAACACCTGAAATACATCAGCTCACAATCCATCCTTAGTTACGACATGAACGGAATGAACCACTAAAAACAGCATGCGTTTTATGGCCTACACTCACTCACCACAGAGTTATGTCTGAAGTTACCTAAACATAGCGCACTCCAGTCAACTATAAGAACAACAGAAACCGTGCTACGATTTCGGCAAAATCGTACAGAAGTTCCGATGTTCTTCCTTAGAGGCAGTATCGCCATGAAATGGTAAAGGTTATAAGTATGCTGGAAACGCATGACACATCATTATCTCATCCTTTTTTTATCTTTGAAGTTACTTTTTTTTTCATTCGACACACACTCCGTTTTGGAGGGAATTTACACACGGCGTAAAAGTTAAAGGTGAATACGCCACGAGGAGACAGATAAGTGAACTAGAAGCGCCTGTCGCAAATTTCTGGCTAAGCAACTTGTTGATTATATCTAGTCTGGCCATCATGTACCATTACCATTTGCGTTGCCTTCCTGACGTTCACAGGGTAGATGGCATCGGTATTAGAGTCTCTGATAAAGCGATCAACTTACATCCTCCCCCCTTTCCGTTCCTTGGACTTGAAGAATCTCCAGTGCGCACTTAATCATCGATAAAATGTAGGGGTGTGCGAATCTTCGAAATTTCGAATACGAATCGAATATTTTCTTTATTCGAAACGTATTCGATTCGAAAATTGCCTATTCGAGTTCCCGAATATTCGGTCAAAGCCGAATATTCGGGGAAAACGGCGAATATTCGCGCAAACTGCGAATATTGGAGCAAGTAACGAATAACCTGCCTGCCACGCATTCCCTATGAATATGTCTATTCACTGAGAAAGGCGATTCACAGAGCAGACCGATAACGCGCTGCGTGCGTTATCGGTCGGCTCCGTTTCTATCTGTCCGATGGCAGCAAGACAGGATCAGTTTCGGCTTATTTTTCACCAAGCCCTTTGCTGTGTGACACTTTATAACAATATGTGATGTAATTGCGCGTTCTATAAATTGATACAATAAAATAAACCTCAAGAGTGAAATAGAAATATAAAATAAATCTCGAGAGTGTTATCTAATATAAATGTTTAAAAAAGGCTATGTGCGAGCTAGAACATTTCATCGCCAATGACAACAACTCCTGCCGCTCGCCCAGGTTCGAGTTCGACCAAGTTCGACTTTTCGAACCTTCAACGTGATGTTTGACAAAGGTTCGACTAAAATCCAACTTTGTGCGCATGCGCGAAAAAAAAAACTAGTTGACTTTATTTGGCGTAGGAAAAGTGCAATATTTGTGGGTTTATTGCCATCATTGGTTCCCATTATTAACTAACGAAAGCGTTAAAAGCGCATAGTTTCTCTTCTATATCGTGTAAACATTGGTTACCATTTTATAAAATATAACATAAAGTACTTTAAAATTTATTTGTTTCCCAAAATTCGAAATATTCGTGTAGCAGCCGGGCAACACTGTCCATAAGTCGAACTTCTTCGAACTTTAGTGAAATTTTGCAGGTTTCCCGAGTGAAAGGGTCTTTCTACTGGCAGAAATGTTGTGACGGCGCGTAGGGAGCGCTTACTTTCTGAACACGTCGAGCACTTAATTTTCCTACACGATAATTTGTAATGAGTGCATTACTAGAAGTATCTTTAGCCAACTGCAACAAAGTAAAATGCAGTTGCATTTGATTTATTTCAAAAAGGCAATAAAACCTGCTGTTACGTCTTGTTTTGCAATTTTTTATTACTAGACACATATTCGATATTCGATTCGATATTCGAAGCCCAGTTTTTGTCTTATTCGTATTCGATTCGTATTCGAAAATTTCAATATTCGCACACTTCTAATAAAACGTAAACAAATGCGGTTCGTACCGCTCAGATATTTCTGAATATTGTGTCGCCATGAAGTGGCCAGCAGTAAAAGAACCACATATTTTATATATCTATTATGTTTGATTCGTGTCTACTTGACCTTCTGAAAATGTTGGTTGTCAAAGCCTATACATGGCTCGCAATGATGTCGTATCAGCGGCGATTATGTGCGCCTCGTTGGTGAACGCGTACCTTTGCAGCATTGCTTTCGCACCACCCGGAATTCATTTCTTTCGGCAGGAAGAAATGCTGCCAGCCTGCCTGTACAAGTCTGAGGGCCCGTATGAGTGTGTCAATGGGGCATTCATTTGCTTTCGCACAAATACTTTTTTTTTCTTTCCCGCGCTGACCGAAAGGTTTCGCAGCATTGTGAATAACGAAAATAAATAAATAAATAAATAAATAAAACAAGTTTCATGGTCCTTTTAAATAAAGCTGGTCGATCGTTTTGTTATATTTATTTAAATAAAAAATAAATTTCAGGTTCTTTAAAATAAATTTTAGAAGCGTCGGAGTCCTCAATCTATATTTATTATTTACGAAGAAATACAAGAAAGGTAGGATGATTCTAATAAGTAATTTACTGCTGTTGCACCGTTTTAAAGATAACACGCCCTCTGGGAGGAGCGACCGTTTGTCACGATTACGGAGAGAAGGATTCCCGAATCGCCATTTACCGTACCAACTCAGATGGCGCAAGTGAAGCGGAAGTTGCGCTTTCGCTCGTTACGTTCGAGGAGCCAACGAAGCTTGACTCCGGGGAATGTCGCTAAATGCACCCATTGTTAGGCTCATGCATTAACCACGCGCATCTTATTTTAGCGCGATGAAGCATCGAGAATGCATGCACTTGAAAGGGTTACAGCAAAAAAAAACAGGGATGCGGTCACGCATGGTCACGCATATGCTCGGTCACGAATTACTCGCACTTTGATTGTAAACAGAAACTACGGGAGAAGACAGCAATGCACCTGCATACAAACAAACTACTCGTTTTTATATATATATATATATATATTCAAGCAAGTGCACTTCAAACGAACGGCTTGTATGCATGACTTATAATCATGGCAAAAAAATCATCATGATTTTAGAAGACAAAACTAGAGCTATTTGATTTATATCAAATTAATTTGATTTACATCACTGTAGCTATAAAATAGGGACTATTTGTCATTCAATGTAGTTTTAAACATGGCAGATTGCTTGGTCAATTTGTCCGATCATTAAAAGCAATGTGGAAACGAGAGTTTCTGTAGCCTTATGGGCAGTTTAATTATCAGCTTTTGTTAGTGCAATCCCGGTCATACTAAAACAGAAACAGCTTGATATTTAGCTATTTAAGAAACCTTATTTGCTTTTATTTCTCGTTTCGATTCGCTCAGCAACTGGACGTCACATACCTGAGGAACGAAGTGTAAGGTAAAAAGAAATGTCAACTATCCGATTTGCTCAGAAGAGCATTGCTTTGTGTTCATGTTCAACATGATGTTAATGTTCCTTGCTCGGTGATTCTTTGGTTTCAATACAAAACAAGTGCACATTAGACAGTGTCAAATGATAAATAAACGGTAAATAAAAATTACACTTTCGGGGTTATTTTTGCAGGGCAGGTTTGATTTAAATCGTCGTTGTAAAATTAGTGTTATTTAAATCACGATTTCAATCCTCTCGATTTTTATTCTGCACCCAGCTCATATGTATGTATATCAGTTCAAATGTCTACTTCGTTTTCGGTTACGTACGATCGTCACGTCGATCTCGCACGTCACAGTCTCTAAGAGCAACTTTCCATGCGTATATTGTTCTAGTACATACGTACAGTTACTGCGTCGTGGAAAAGGACTAAGGTTTTAGCAACGTTTCTAGAACAACTCAGTTGGGAAACTGCCATAGAGCCTGTCTTTGAAAAAGTGGCTCCGATCCGTACTCGAGAACCGAACTAATGGCGATCGCAACGCCGCCATTTCTCCCACAGCGGCCACTCCAGCAACTGCACGGCTGCACGTATTGGTTCAGGTCTAGTCGCACAAGGCCAGGTGGCGCCATCTCGCAGTGCCCTTTCGAAGTAGTTATATAAATGAACTTTCATGTTTTGACTCATCGCTAAAGGACAGCGCTGTTATCGTATTTAGTTCGGTCTCGGTGGACGCGAGCGGTCGGGGTTTCAAGGATGAGTTTTCCAACCGAGTGTTTTAGTAACGTTGGAATTTAGTTTACGCGCAGGTTTATTTAAACCTCGTCCGGCGTTTGCAACGTGGACGCTGCCATCTTGCTCCTTTTGACCCGCGCGTCTACGGATTGTGCTGGATTCGTCCGTCGGTGCAGTACACTGTCTTAGTTTATTTTAAGGGCTATTTTTGTACGTTTTGTCTTTACCATCTATAGCTGCCCATTGTCATCGTGTACTAAACTTTCGGCATTGAGCGTAAACACGCGTGGCATATCAAGCAGCTGTGGATAGTACGTATCACTTGTTTAAGTCCGACCGCGCAGACGACGCTGCCCTTCACGAAGCCAATCAGGCAGCTCCGCAAAAGGTGCGTCGTCACGGGGCTCGTCGTTTTGTCCGTTTGTTATCACCGACTAAACCAATCGCGAACAATTAATGCGCCGTAATCCTATGCTTATTCTTCTTTTTCTTTTTTGACGGTGCGTGTTTGGTTTAGTTTTTGATGGCAAGCCCATAAACACAACGATGACATGCATGCACTTTTGGCGCGTTTTGGTTGGGTCCATCGGATCGTACGTACGCGCGTCGGCCGCAGTCAGACTTAGAGTGAAACTGAGTATATAGAGGTATCTAGACGAAGATTTAAGAGCGATTTTTAAAAATACGGTGGAATCTCGTTAATTTCAACCCGATCGGGGGATTGAAACTTTGTTCGAATAATGCAAATTGTTAATTACCGGGAGTTTCCTTCCTAGAAACACATAGGACGGGACCTGCAAGCTAGTTTGAATTATCCGCGAGTTTGAAATAAGAGAGTTTCAATAAACGAGATTCCCCTCTATTCGGTTAGAAAATGTGGTATAGCAGAATGTGTACACAAGGAACGCCGAATGAGTATAGTACGTATTTCTTCGTCTTCTTTCTTTACTCACCCACCTTTCTGTGTAGCGCGCAGTAAAGTTGTGTAGTTCGGTGAGCGCGCTGTCCATCGAGCGATTCCGAGCGGGCGGTGGCCGGTCCAACCGTGACTTCAGCCTCAAAGCCGTATAGGCCAGTCGGTTTATCGTGCACAGGAAACAAAAGCGCCGAAAGAAACACAGGGACGAAAGGAGACCGCGGGCAAGACGCCTTGTCCTGTTTAGGTCCCTCTTTGTCACTCTGTTTCTTTTGGCGCTTACCAAATAAGCCTTTTTCTTTTTTGCAGTATGACACTATTTGTCGCTAATAAAGTATCAAAAATAATCCGATCTAACAGTTTTGTAGCTTATCCCGACCACTAGGGTGACACCCGACCTCTATTAGTGTGACACGAAAAGCACGGCTCGATTTTTCCGTCAACATAAATTTGTATCGAACTAGCGCGCACGTGACTCCAACCCTTCGCCGTCTCTTTCTCGATGTTCAGTTAGATAACGGATAATTTATCTTCTCGAAAAACAAATCATCGTTTTTATGTCGTTCTTGCAGTCTTGATCCTGAAATACGAATTCTCAAATCATATTTTAAATACAGTACTGGTTCGGCCAAATACTTTCATAAATAATGGGATGAAAAAAATATCATCAGTCAAATTTGCGCCATTCTTGAGGGACGACGCGCTTTAAATTAAGCAAAACAGTTGCAAAGAGAAAAAGCCAGCAGCTTATCGCCTGCGTATAGTGTCGCCATGTATAGCGATTGAACGGGACAGTGATATGGAAGTGTTTTACGCCAGCAAGGCGTTAAATGCTCCTAAGGTGCCATGTCGTATTTATGGTGATATGTTGTTCTCAGTTACAATTGTTGACGGGTCGGTAGGACCTTAGTCATATTCAATGCCTTTTTCGCTACGTACAAAAACACAAAATGTCTAGTTTTTGTGACTTCAATGAATTAGGCACCGCTCCGTATAGTACGAGAACAGATCACTTTCAAAGGGGAAATCATGAAAGTGTTCGCATGGATGCCCCTTTTTTTCTTGCAGCCTTTCCTTTCCCGGCGGCTCAGGATTCACGACACATGCGGCATCAACAATCTACACGGCATGCCGGGGATTCTGGCGGGTATAGTAAGCGCAGTTGTCGCAGCCAGTGCCACCGAAGAAGAGTACAACTACAGGTAAAGCCCAGACTTCATTTACTCGAACTCTTGTTCGGTGCCTGCGAATGCGCACGTGAACAAATAAACTGATGGACACCACAAATAATCTTTAATCGCGTACCCGTCTTATTTAATTTTTTTTATTTTATTTTAACGTAGTTTTACGTTTTTTACCCACCCGCAGTGTCTTCTACTTTTGTCCTGTCTATTTGTTAATTACATAGTTCATTCTAACTTCCACTGACAGGCTTGCAGCCCCCTTGGTTTTTTTTATTTGTATTTTTCTGTAATAACATTTATTTTACCCTCTGTCGGCTATTTGGTACCCATCTGCGTATTGTCCTTGATTAATGCACTAGATGCACAAACACTTTTAAGCCACACTCGACATCGGAGACGTGTCTCACGCTCAGTGCCCATGTCTTGTAGCAGGGATGCGTTAAACATTGTTAGTCCTTATAGGTATAGGTGCGTTTCAATGCTTCTCAACAGGTAGGAACGCGTGGCTGATGCTACCAGTGGTCCGTGCACAGCAGGAATGTCCAATATTACTGTGTTGTTTGTTGTTGTCTTTTTTTATACACGCTATTTCAATCATTTGTTAATGTAGTTACACCCATCTTGCACTTGCTGCGACCGCTCAGTCGTTCCGAACAAAAATAGCGCGCCTCTTCCCTTGCAAAACATAGACATAAATCTTGTATTGGCGACTTAAATCGACGGCACCTAGCGGCTAGAACAGAGAGCTATGGCGGCAGGTGACTTGACGAGCGCCTGTCTAACCGCTGACTAACAACGTCATCGATTAAAATGATCACGTGGCACGTGGTAATCACAGCTAAGTAAGCACTCAATATTCACCAACCATATTTAGGGCTTAGTCGCCCCGAGCGACTTAGAAGGTGACTGCAAAATCTTAGTCAGGGGTACGGCTATTTAGCCGGTATATTTAGCAGGTGACTAGCGCCTCAGCGCCATGGCCAACTATCACCGCTGACATCCAGCGCTAACGAAGCACTTACTGTCTTGGAACGCTGGGGGAAATATCTAGAAACAACTGGAGTGGCAAGCATTGTGGAAATAGAAATATTTAGAGGTCAGATATGCCGCTAAATCGAACTCAGCAGGGCGCTGGATGGCGAGAGAGCCCGCATGCGGCTTCCGTGTTTTCTCCCTTGCGCTTTCTTTTAGTAAACTTGTCTTGGTGAATCAAGCGTGATTATAACGTTTTATTTCTTCTAATAGATATTTAAATATTAGTTTTTATATAATAAATATCCTCATTTAACAGTGGCGTTTAAATATCACTTCCGCTTGCTATTCCTGACTAGATAGTCACCCGCTTGCTTCGCGCTCGTGAATACCGCAGAGTCTAGTCGCTCCTTAGTCGTTGATTGTTCACTTAGCTCGCGACTAATAATACCCTTGTTACACGGGTAAACCTAACTGAAGTTACGCTAAGTTACAGTTAGCGCACAATATTTGCCGACAACATTCTGCGGCTACGCACTCAAACCTAAGGGTACGTGCGCTTGAGCATTTTGATCACCCATCGAAGCAGTGCACCCGCGCTCTTCACTTCTTATGGAATAGCTGTCCGAGAGTATAGTGCGGTATCTGTGGTGCCGCGTAACAGCAGTTAAGCTGAGTTAACCGCGGTTAAGTGCGCCCGTGTAACAGGGGTATTAAACGCGCTACTTACCCTTGTTAATACCCTTGCTCAACGGGCACACTTAACTGCAGTTACGCTAAGCCACAGCCAGCGCACAATACTTGCGGACAATACCATGTGGCTATGCAGTCAAAGCTATGGGCAAACGTACGCTTGAGCATCTTGAGCACCCATCAAAGCAGTGCACGCGCGCTTTTCACTTCTTATGGAATAGCTGTCTGAGAGTATAGTGCGGTATCTGTGTTGCCGCGTAACAGCAGTTAAGCTGAGTTAACCGCGGTTAAGTGCGCCCGTGTAACAGGGGTATTAAACGCGCTACTTACCCTTGTTAATACCCGTGTTACACGAGACGAGCACACTTAACTGCAGTTACGCTAAGCCACAGCCAGCGCACGATACTTGCGGACAACATCCTGCGGCTATGCAGTCAAAGCTATGGGCGAACGTGCGCTTGAGCATCTTGAGCACCCATCAAAGCAGTGCACGCGCGCTCTCCACTTTTTCTGAAATAGCCGTCCGACGGTATAGTGCGCTAACTGTGGTGCCGCGTAACAGCGGTTAAAGCTGAGCTAACCACGGTTAAGGGTGCCCGTGTAACACGAATAGAACTTTAAAACAGCTCTATTAGCGACGAGATGTTTCGGTGGCGACCCTCGTTCGGTTTCCTTTCGTGACGTCAATACCTTGTGAACAACAAGTTCGATGGTGTTTGTAATGGGCATGGTGGAAGCCTGAAATCATAGCGCTCTCAAAGCAACACTGCCAACACCGTCAAAATCGAAGTTCTTACATTCCTCTTATTTCCGTCGATTAGAATCCTTTGCTGACGTCATAGTCAGCATTCAGCCAATTGTGGTGGAGCCGAACCACAGCGACGCTTTCGATCGCTCACGTCGCCAATAGTTAGTCACGAAGGGTGAATACGGCTGCTAATGAAAATCGTCGATAAAGGCCCATTCTCACGCGAGCGTTTTCTGCACGTTTTCGTACATCACGTTACGATAGTGCCGCGAGTCACCGGGACACCCGTACTTCGTGTGTCGCGGGAAAAGCTACTCCTTGAATTGGGTTCCTCGCTTCATACGAAGCACTCGGTGTCGTAACTCGACGTAAGATCCGCATAACGGGATCAACCGTAGTGAAACGCTACAGGGTGAACGGGCTTTACATCAAGCTAGGCAACTATAGCCACTTGAAGGATGAAAACGGCAGGGCGTCTCTTTCCAGTGCTTCCAGCACGGGCTTGCATTCTGATGTGTTTTGGCTGCACACTCGATGGTCACGAGGGGCGCCGTAGTGATATCGAAGATCATGAAACGCGGGAAAAGTGAAAGACCTCCCTGCCGTCCTCGCCCTGTCAGTGACCTACAAATGAACGCGTTGGATTTGGATTGTAGCAAGGAATAAAATGACTAACTGAAGAAGTAATCTATAGTATCGATATTTTCAGTATGTACATTGTGAGAATTCGCAATTAACCCCAAAGTCCTCATTGAGGTAAATGCCACTCCGTAGTCCGCTCTTCGTGTGGCTACGGCCGGGTCCATCCCTTGACTGCACTTTTTGGGCACCGGTGGACGAGAGACCAACACAGTGAGTGCGTTTTCGACGTGTTTATATGACTGAAATGCAACACGCTTCGCTCTTAGACACGATAAGTCTGGGCGCTGGCTCAATTGCCAGTATCACCCGGTCGGTTTCCCTTTCGCTGTTAGACAGGAAAAGTCTGGGCGCTGGCTCAATTGCCAGTATCACCCGGTCGGTCTCCCTTTCGCTGTTAGACAGGAAAAGTCTGGGCGCTGGCTCAATTGCCAGTATCACCCGGTCGGTTTCCCTTTCGCTGTTAGACAGGAAAAGTCTGGGCGCTGGCTCAAGTGCCAGTATCACCCGGTCGGTCTCCCTTTCGCTGTTAGACAGGAAAAGTCTGGGCGCTGGCTCAATTGCCAGTATCACCCGGTCGGTTTCCTTTCGCTGTTAGACAGGAAAAGTCTGGGCGATGGCTCAATTGCCAGTATCACCCGGTCGGTCTCCCTTTCGCTGTTAGACATGAAAAGTCTGGGCGCTGGCTCAATTGCCAGCATCACCCGGTCGGTTTCCCTTTCGCTGTTAGACAGGAAAAGTCTGGGCGCTGGCTCAATTGCCAGTATCACCCGGTCGGTCTCCTTTCGCTGTTAGACAGGAAAAGTCTGGGCGCTGGCTCAATTGCCAGTATCACCCGGTCGGTTTCCCTTTCGCTGTTAGACAGGAAAAGTCTGGGCGCTGGCTCAATTGCCAGTATCACCCGGTCGGTCTGCCTTTCGCTGTTAGACAGGAAAAGTCTGGGCGCTGGCTCAATTGCCAGTATCACCCGGTCGGTTTCCCTTTCGCTGTTAGACAGGAAAAGTCTGGGCGCTGGCTCAATTGCCAGTATCACCCGGTCGGTCTCCCTTTCGCTGTTAGACAGGAAAAGTTTGGGCGCTGGCTCAATTGCCAGTATCACCCGGTCGGTCTCCCTTTCGCTGTTAGACAGGAAAAGTCTGGGCGCTGGCTCAATTGCCAGTATCACCCGGGCGGTTTCCCTTTCGCTGTTAGACAGGAAAAGTCTGGGCGCTGGCTCAATTGCCAGTATCACCCGGTCGGTCTCCCTTTCGCTGTTAGACAGGAAACGTCTGGGCGCTGGCTCAATTGCCAGTATCACCCGGTCGGTCTCCCTTTCGCTGTTAGACAGAAAAAGTCTGGGCGTTGGCTCAATTGCCTGTATCACCCGGTCGGTTTCCCCTTCGCTGCTAGACAGGAAAAGTCTGGGCGTTGGCTCAATTGCCAGTATCACCCGGACGGTCTCCCTTTCGCTGTTAGACAGGAAAAGTCTGGGTGCTGGCACAATTGCCAGTATCACCCGGTCGGTTTCACTTTCGCTGTTAGACAGGAAAAGTCTGGGCGTTGGCTCAATTGCCAGTATCACCCGGTCGGTCTCCCTTTCGCTGTTAGACAGGAAAAGTCTGGGCGCTGGCTCATTGCCAGTATCACCCGGTCGGTTTCCCTTTCGCTGTTAGACAGGAAAAGTCTGGGCGCTGGCTCAATTGCCAGTATCACCCGGTCGGTCTCACTTTCGCTGTTAGACAGGAAAAGTCTGGGCGTTGGCTCAATTGCCAGTATCACCCGGTCGGTTTCCCTTTCGCTGTTAGAACAGGAAAAGTCTGGGCGCTGGCTCAATTGCCAGTATCACCCGGTCGGTTTCCCTTCGCTGTTAGACAGGAAAAGTCTGGGCACTGGCTCAATTGCCAGTATCACCCGGTCGGTCTCCCTTTCGCTGTTAGACAGGAAAAGTCTGGGCGCTGGCTCAATTGCCAGTATGACCCGGTCTGTTTCCCTTTCGCTGTTAGACAGGAAAAGTCTGGGCGCTGGCTCAATTGCCAGTATCACCCGGTCGGTCTCCTTTCGTTGTTAGACAGGAAAAGTCATGGGCGCTGGCTCAATTGCCAGTATCACCCGGTCGGTCTCCCTTTCGCTGTTAGACAGGAAAAGTCTGGGCGCTGGCTCAATTGCCAGTATCACCCGGTCGGTTTCCGCTTTCGCTGTTCGACAGGAAAAGTCTGGGCGCTGGCTCAATTGCCAGTATCACCCGGTCGGTCTCCTTTCTCTGTTAGACAGGAAAAGTCTGGGCGCTGGCTCAATTGCCAGTATCACCCGGTCGGTCTCCTTTCGCTGTTAGACAGGAAAAGTCTGGGCGCTGGCTCAATTGCCAGTATCACCCGGTCGGTTTCCCTTTCGCTGTTAGACAGGAAAAGTCTGGGCGATAGCTCAATTGCCAGTATCACCCGGTCGGTCTCCCTTTCTGCTGTTATACAGGAAACAGTCTGGGCGCTGGCTCAATTGCCAGCATCACCCGGTCGGTTTCCTTTCGCTGTTAGACAGGAAAAGTCTGGGCGCTGGCTCAATTGCCAGTATCACCCGGTCGGTCTCCCTTTCGCTGTTAGACAGGAAAAGTCTGGGCGCTGGCTCAATTCCTAGTATCACCTGGTCGGTTTCCCGCGCTGCCACAACAGACAGATTCACGGGAAGTCGGAGGCCCACAAAGAAAAACCGAGCTCCGTAGAGCCAGGGCCTCCGCCGACGAGAGCCTCCTGGCCCTCCTTCATGGCCAGCTTATGTAGCCTCGGAGATATGGACGCGCCCGGGTAGGCTAGTAGCGGTCGCGTCCATTATAACTCTCAAGGGTGCGCAGGTGGCACATTCACCCGAAGTGGGCAAGGGAGCGCAGGCCCTTCGGGGGAATTCGGCCTCGGTTCCTAGTATTCGGGGAGGCCGACGCCATTGGTGACGACGACTCCCATCGCCTGCTCGGCTAGACCTAGATAGGGATAGAGGAACCGCATGGTTCCCACAACATGTTTGGTTAAATGCTCATAAACATTGTCGCTGTTTTCTCAATGCAGTCTGTACACGCTGTACCCAGCGAGGGCCCCACCCGTAAACTCGACTGACCTCGAGCAGATCCGGTTCTACACCATGGCTGTCCAGGGAGGACTCCGGTCGATCGGCTTCATCCAGGGGCTCTTCCAACTCGCAGCCCTGGCCTGCACACTCGCCATTGCCATTGGCGGGGACTGCTCACGGGTATGAGGCGGAACAAAATGATAGAGTTCACACACTCGTGCTCATTCTCTCGCGTTGCGTCTTTTCATTTGAACCTTTTTGGTTTTACGAAGTATTTTTAAGACCGGGACACATCTGTGAAGGCAAAGCTGACAATAAATAGTTTGTCGCAGGTTAACAATAGCAGAAGGACAAGCTCCTCCCACAAAAGCCTCCACTCTTTCCACTTTAGCAGAGCGAACGCTGAAGAGGAGGCGAGTGGAGTGGAGGAAGCCAAGAATGGCAAGCAGAAATCTTTGTGGGAGAGGTTTGTCTCGTTATTCTAAACCTGCAAATAGACCATGGGTAGGCTGTTTGCAGTCAGCTATGAGAAATGTCTTTGTTACCTTAGACCACCTGGGAGTAAAATTCTTTACGCGGGGTGCAGTTTCGTCTGCTTCTTGAGCACAGGTTGCGGTTACGTCAGATCGCCGAGCTCTGATTGGCTTCGATTGGAAGGATGGTGCACTCTAAGAAAAAATGGAGGAAAAAAGTAGCAACGGCGGGTCTTCCTCCCTTCTACTGACGCGCCCCCAAGCGGACACGAGAAAAAGGGAGGAACGAAACGTTTTTCTCCTTCTCCAGGCAGACGCGAGAAAGCTTTCGCCCTCCCGACTCATCTTCTTTCGGTTTCGTTTTTCGAGCAGGTTGCGCACGTTGTTTAATAAATGCTGTTGAGTTGATTGAGCTTCAGCGGCAGCGAAGGCCGCCTGTAATTCCGTCTTCTAGTCCAAACGTGCAGAACATTTCGGTTGCATCGACGTTTTTATCACTAATTTTATCAAACGAGCAAACGAAGCCGCTAGAAACAGCGAAGTTTCGGAGCAGTGCCAGCAGCGCCACTTACACTGGGTAAAATGGGCGTCTCCGGATTGCGGGAGCCGGACTCACGCGGAGCTACAGTAGCGAAACCACGCGGAAATGTGTCGACGTTTTCGACGTTATGGAAATCGCAGGAACTGCGTCCGAGACAGGCAGGTTTTGCTGCCGGCTGCCTGTGTGTTTTCCGTGCTGAGTTCGGTTCTGTTTTCCGATGACGAGTGCAACCGGCGTTCAACGTGGTTCTGTATTCGTGCGTGTCAGCAACATAGCAGCAACATCGTGATGGCAGTGTTGTGGGTTGTGAACAGAAGACTGGAATTATCGCCGATGTGACCGTGTGTTCGCGTATCAGTGGTGTAACAACAAGATGAGATGACGTAAACTGTCGGGCATTGATGCCGCTGGTCGGGCCGTGATCGGAGGGGGCGGGGTGTCGCAGGTTGACATTCCGCTTTACATTAAAACGTTTAATACCACTTGAGGGATTAGGTGCAATCGATCGACGTGCGGATTGCGGATAGTCATGTTGGAATGCTGGTCTGAACAGTAAGCTCCTATCGTACAGTGGCCAATGTGACTGTCGGTTGTCTCGTCTCCGAGAGCGATTGCGCTCTGGGGAAAGGACTGAATAGTACGAAATCGTAACGGAAAGTGCGTATATTTACAGTGTGGAATTTTAGCATTAAAAAAGAATAGGTAAAATCGAAAAAAAAAGCTACCTTTTATTTTGCTGTTTAAATATACTTAGGTTCCTGGAGAAACTGCCCTCCAAGTGGCGCGCTGGGATGAGCGCTAGAAGCTTTCGAGCTCGCCACGGCGTAGCTCCGTACACTTAACACCTGCCGCAAGTCGCGGCTTTGAGTGCATTCAAGTTGATCGAAAAGCGATTTCTCAGCCCGTGAAGCATCGCTTCCAGCTGAGTGAATATCCGCTCTACAGAGATTAATTCAAGACGGCAATTGCAGCCTTGCGCGAACAGCACAAATAGAAAAACAAACACTACAATAGAAATACAGGCTACGACGTGCCGTGCGGGGAAACAAACTCATGGCTTCGAACCGCATTGGAGCGGCTTGATTTATTGGCTTTCAAATAATTACGGCATGATCGAGCGCTTGCTTTTTAATAAGAGATTCATCCCCTGAGCCATTCAAAATACTCTCAGAGGTATGACACTGCTGGGAAAAAATCACCATGCTGGGAATATTTTTTGTTGCTTATTCAGTCACCGAGAAATTCCGAACGTTCAAAACGACCAGTATAAAAGACGGAAACGCAGAGCTCGGGTGTAGCGTTCGTGTCAGTGTACTGTTGTATTGATGTTTGTGTCTGCCATGTATGTGTATGTGCTCAATGTATGTTCACCTGATGCTTGTAGTATGCGTAGTGTGTGTATTGTAGAGGTTCCCGAAGATCTTGAAGCGCAATGGTTGCCAGTGGAAATAAAAAATATTTTTTGTAGAACATGAATTGGGCTGTACCTAGCGCCACCTAGCCTAGCTACTTGCAATTACTCTGCTTGACCCTGCCATCTGGTGGCAAGCGATTTAACCTTCTTTCACGCTACGCGACAAACAGCGGCTTCGAGTTTGTTCTTTTGAGAGCGGCTTTTCGTTTCGCGGATTGAGTTTGCCATTCCTCCGTGATGTGCGGTTGACGAAGGGATTGTGACTCGTGGAACACCAAAGGTAAGACGTAAAGTGCGCGAAGTTAACTAGGTATCGGTTGTCTCCGTTTAACATCGCAGTGTTGTCGACGAGAAGACTGAGGAACTGGTTTCGAAACGCAAGTTTCTGTACCTGTGGGGGAATCTGGCTTCGGAAATAAACACAGTTCGCGGAAAGCTCGTGTTACGCTTTTATTTGCTGGTCCTCTCGTCCCGTACAAGAGACGCAGCGTCCTCGTTAAGCCTTATTGAGCTCGATTCGCTCGGTTCAGCGCCGCCATAATGAGATGCAGGCGACGGAGGAACTAGTTGCTCCCCTGCTTCAGGGACGAAAGTTTCTCCCTTTCTGAAGGAACATAGGTTACAAGACCGTTCCTCCCCTAAAGGAGGACTATCGATACCCTTTTTCTAGAGTGTGGGTAAACCTCAAGGCAGCTAGCATTAAGGTCTACCCACTAACCCTCCGTCGGAGCCAATGAGAGCTCGGCGTTCTGACGTCAGTGTAACCCCTGCGCCAGAAGCAGACGAACTTCCACTCCGCATACAACTACTGGCGTCCCACGCGAATGCAATCATGTTTAAAGTGTCTTGGACGTCTGCGGCGTCATCCGGAACATTTGAGAGACGCTTCAATCTTGTCGTCGCGTGCAGGAGCACATGCCAGTCTACGGACGTGGTTGCACGTCCTTCTGTAGGCCTCTCGCCTTCGGAACGTACCGTGTACAGTGATCGTATTCTGTTGCTTTTTATACTGATCCTTTTGTCACGCAAACATTTCAAGTGATATTTACTGAGCAAGCGGTGATTTGAATAGACCGATCTCACGAGTCATACAGTTTCTGTACACTGCCGCTGGTACAATGCATGGAAAGAACCCTAGTCTTTCTAACATCCCTGGAGCTTTGTGCGTGCAGAGGACTAGACGGCACGAGCCCTCTCATGCACTGCTGCCTGCCTTCTGTGAACTAGGCTGTGAACTAAAGGTATGGCTGCGTCACGCACGCACCGAGCGCTTGGTGAGATCGGTCTATTCGCATTTCTGCCTCTTCGCGAGGCACGTAATGTGCGCTGATTCGTAAATTTCTGAACTACTGCGAGGTTATTTCCTATTAGTTCTTACGAAATCCAAGCACCAGTCAACAGGAGTGACTGACACTTCATTTTATTGGCAGACGTTTTATCGCGTGAAGAATTAGCATATGAGTAAGTGCTACCGTAATGCCATAGCTTGTTTTACTGTATAGACAACCAAATGCACGAGATGATTGACGTTATCGTTTTAATAAATACATAAATAAATAAATATTTCTTTCTCCTCACTATTAGGGATATTTAAGGATATCGTTTACGGGGCGTGTTCACTGGCCGTCATTTCTATGTGAGCGATGATTGTGATGAGAACGCACTTCCCCTGCATTCGATGCGTACCACAGAAGTTCCTCTTTCTTGGAAAACCGTAAGCAAATTATAGTCTTACCGCGCGAGCTTGGAAATCTCTGAGGTTGTAGTCGCGATATTGGTCAATTTGATGCTTAAGGGTGTGTATAGTAAATGTAACACTGGCTATACACCGGTTTTGTTTGCAACCTTGCAAAGAGAACTTTTTTTTTATTGCACACTCATGGAAGTCGAGTGAGAAGCAATCTCGCCTCTTAACGGGGCACTACACCAATTTCTGCCGATAGTCTATCTACCTATAGACGATTTGCCCAATGACATCACAGTGCCTATAAGACTCTTTGCAGATGACTGCGTGTTATACAGTAAAATAAACACATCAGAATATCAAATAGAATTAGACAATAACGTACGAAAAATAAACAAATGGTGTGAAACATGGCAGATAGTGTTAAAAACCAGAACACCAAAAAATTTGTTTTTATGACAATACCTAGAGAAAAAAATGTTTTAAATTATTAATATAGCCTAGATAATCAAAACCTTACGAGAGTAATGGAATATGAGCATCTAGGTTTGATATTTACCTCTGACCTGCGATGGAACACACACACTGATAATGTGTACGTCAAAGCTAAAAGAGCACAATGGAGCTTCAGACGAAACCGGATTAGAGCAACACCTGAAATAAAAACTCTTTCAAACAAAACCCTGATAAGACCCATTATCGAGTATGCAAAAATCGTGTGGGACCCGCATACTGTGACAAATTGTGCTAAACTGGAAAACATTGAACATGATTGTAAACCTGAGACTGGGGCATAAAAGAGAACGCAACATAAGGTAGAAAAAGAGGAGGCAACGTACCTTCTGTTGCGTTCTCTTTATGCCCCAGTCTCAGGTTTACAATCATGTTCAACTTACACCAGCTCGCCTGCACTCTGACTATTTTTTGGAAAACATTCGGCGACTAGCCTCCAGACTTATCTTTAACAAATATAGCTGCGCTTATTCTCCCACAGAACTATGCGAACTCGCAAAGCCCCCAAATTAAAATAGAATCTTGAAGAAAGTATGACAGCATGACTTTTTTTTCCTTCAGATTATTCATAATCACATACAAATTAATAAATTAGACTACTTCGAAATTTGCCAAAGGAATGATCAAGACATCGCCACAGCATGTCCATTCCAAGTTCATCTGTACAAAATAATTGCTCTAACTTCAGTTCTTTTTTTCTAGAACCGTTAACGAATGGAATATGCAACCGAATGTTTCTGGTTTCATCAGAGTCACTAAGTTCATTTATCGAAAAGACTGAAAATATTGTTGTATGTGCCACTGATTAAACTCACCATATTTAGCCACACTTAGTATTAACTTAGCTCCTGGTCCTGTATTCCTTTTTGTTTCTCGCTGATCTTTAAGTCAGGAGCAGTTAGTGACTAGTATTTCTCGTGAACGTGTTTTCCCTGTTTTACGAGTAACTTTGTACCAGCGACTGTTTGTGCTTCATTATGTATTTTTCTTCCCTCCTGAAATAGCTATAAAAAGGCTGACAGTATTAATAAATGAATGAATTAATGGTCATCACATTTCCTATTAGCTATATGCATCATGCATGACCAATATGTCTATTAAAATCGGTGTATAAAAAAAAAAGATTTCCTCGGAACTATCACAGACACCAGAGGGCGCCATCGTACGAGGATGGTGCGATCCTTTTTTAACGTGGTGACACCTTGGACGCAGGCTTGATTATGAAGCTGAAGTTCTTCGACGCTCCGAGCGGCGACGATCTGTTCGACGACGAAACGTCGTGGGAGATCGAAGAGGACGAAGCGGCCACCGAGGCCGCGCCCGCCGCCCCTCGGCCAACCAGCAAAGGGAACCAGATCGCCATGATCGAGACCCAACCAGTAAGTCGCAACAGCCAGACGCAGACTGAAAAGTGACAGATTAATAATCATCAGCGCCGACATATTTTCTATCTTAGTAAAAGAAATGCAAACATCCACACAACGTGTACTGCGATTGACAGCGGCAGCTGTTGCAATGTTGAAATTCGTGCTTTAGACATTTTTCTTTCACTCGATGTGCTTAGGATATTTGCTAGCTTTGCTTCTATAGTAGAATAGCTGAATGAAATGGATTTTAGGAGATGTATGCTTATGTGGGATGTTTTTACGAGAGGAGCTTTTGGCGAGAAAATAACGAGACATGTTTTTTTAGTTGAAATGCGCGGTTTTGGTTAATTGTTGTTTGTAGACGCGCTGGAGAACCTTCCAGAACCACGAAGCGGGGGCGGCGACGACTGCGGTTTCGGAGATGCTGCTGTGTGGGTGGCGGTAATGGGAAAGGGGAGAGAGAGAGAGAGGTGAGAGGGAGCGGTAGCATGTCACGCATAAATGATGATGTTGTGCGAGGGGCGACGGCTATAGTCGGCGCGTACCCTGCAGTGAAATTTTGCGTACGGACGCCGCCCGATTTCGCCGGAAAGGGCGCTAACACCTGCTGTGAAACATAATGGTCCACCAACCCTATCAAGTTCATTCCTTCAACTCAAAACAGGCATTACAATTGTCCTTTTTGTTTCTCCTATTTTAGCGGAGCACGTGGCGCTCAATTGTAACGTCTGACCTGCAGGTAGGAGCAACGTAATACGGTACAATTAATAAAGTTCAAACACAAAACCATTTCTTTCCTTAAATATTATCAGTTCGGGATGAAATTGGGTGGTTCGAGGAACCCTCGTTGTTACAAAGAGAGTTCAAGGAACTCCCAATGTGACAAAGTCACCACGAGCTACTTCAACTGCATCGAGAGCACGCTTTCCTATCGCCCATACATTTTCCCGTTGCACTGGACCCACGTGCTGGACTTATATATGAGTCATCCGTGAAAAAGGGACGGACTGGGTCCATCATCCGATCAACTAAATGTGTAAGGGCTCGCTAAGTTTCACAAACGCGGTCAGTCTAAGCTTTCGAATAAATCGCCTATAAGAAAAGATAACCCCGAAATAGGCAGGTTAACCTCCTTGCTCTATAAAACAGCTTTGTCTTTTATCTAGAGATGTCAAGTCCAGCTTAGACCTCAAAAAGGCCCTATGCACCAACCCTTCTTTTTGCTTTTGTCTTACAAACGCGAGCAGTGGCCATTGCAAATGCGGGGAAACCCATTTCCTAAGAAGCTTCTAAACCCACCCCTGTGCTGTCAGCGTCACCGCTTCAACATGACGTCAAAAACATGTTAATGCAAAGGCGACAACAGAAAAAAAAATTGTTACTGTATTTTGATATATCGACGAAACCGTCATACGCAGAACCGCGTTTAATGCAAAAACCGCAGCCAACTTTCCCGCCCAGTTTCTGCCCTCCTGGCACGCACCGCCGCCGTCTTTTCCAAGTGTCGAATCGTTCTCCTCACCTGCCTCTTTCTTGCTGTTGTTCATTGTTATTTTCCTATACTCCGTTTCACCTTATGTTGTACCGCAGATAAGGCTAGAAGCGCGAGCTCATAGCTTTGGGAGCTACTCTTAACGCACAAGAGCTTGTGCCGCCGAGATATGCCCTAGAGCAAGGAGCTTGCGCTTGTAGCCTTTCCTGCGGTACATCACAAGGTGAAACAGAGTATAGCTGTTGCATTCGAAAGCTTTCTGCAGCTGGCCAATCCTGTTCATTTCTATTGCGCCGTGCGACATGCTTGACATGATTGCATAATCTGAGTCATTTTTTTAAATGATATATTGATGTTTCCGAGTGCTTTTAATAGATGGCCAACTCTGCTGTCTTCCACTGTGGCACGCACGCTTCGCTTCACGCGGTTGTGAAACCTGAGCTACCTTTCGTTACAATGCGATTCCGCATTAAGGAAAAAATTGATATTAAGTGAGTTTTAGTATCGCGTATGGGGAGAAAACGCAAGCGTCGTGCGTTTGCGTTAGCGTTGCGTGATGCTGAATGTGCGCGTCGTCGCCATCTACCAATCCAAGACCGCAGTTACGCGCAGTATGGAACACGCAACGCTAACACACGCGCACAGTGATTGCGTTCGCTCGCATACGCACTACTAAAACTTGCTATTATATGCTCAGTTTCATATTGAGTCCGAGCAAGGAAAAAAAGCTAATTGCAACGCAAACCACAAAAACCCGATGGTACGACGCATTTTTCGCATATGATTGGATCAGTTGGCGGTGGTAGTACTCGGACTTGAGATGAAAAGGAGTATACCTTAAAGCAGCGGACACACCGCTAATACATCTTACAAAAGGCAGTCTGCAGACAATCTTTGAAGCGTGTTTCTTCCTTGTATGATGGTCACATTGGTCATACAAAAAACTTGGAGGACACTTAACCTTCGCCTTTAAAAGTGGAACGCAAAGCCTTTTCATATAAACCCGCCCTCGTTCACAAGCCGTGTAAGGCTGTGTGTGTGGTCTAGTCGGTAGCGTCACGTGTCACGTGACGTCATGGGACGTCATGTGTGGCGTCACGTTTCACGTGACGTCACACGTGAGCGTTGGGGGTTGTTCGAAATTCCCGCGCGAGGTCTAATGGCGTGATGTCACACGTGGCTGTAACATCACGGACCTATCGACCCGCTGAATTTAGCAGAAACATTTTGCCGACAAATTTAGCGGAAATTTTTCCCGACAAATTTAGCGGTTCAATAGGGTCATGACGTAACAGCCACGTGTGACGTAACACGCGGCTGTGACGTCATGACCCTTTCGACCAATCAGGATTTTCCAGTCCCGCCGACGCGGGATTTTATGCGGCACGACGTCTATCGCGTTGCCTGCAGATATCTTCTAAGTATACATATATGCAAAGCTACTTCTAAGATGCTTGAGGCATGTGCGCAGATAATTGTCAGCATGTCCTCAGGGAACAACCTGCCTTTTGTACGAGGTACGAGCAGTGTGCTAATCCTCGCTACACCCTTGTCCTGATGCATTGCCCTTGCCCCGCGCGTTCTTTCAGGACAGCGCCAGGGCCAGACTTCCTGCGCACTTCAACGGCGCGTACGACGTTTCCGCAAGTCCCTGACGCGACTCGGGATCGGCGCCGACCTCTTCATCACCCGCATCCACATCTATAAATAGCGCACCTGCAGCGGTGCCGTTCCTTGTGCCTTTGAGCGACACGAGCGGTGTCGACGTCCCTCACATTCGTTGCAGCACAATCATCGTACTCTGACGCAATATGCCTGTATGCTCTCGCCAGATATACACTTCGCGCGGCATGCTGGAAGCCGCGCCCAAGTTCTCGATTTGATTTTGTGCGCGCTGCGCGTGCGTTGGGACAAACTAATGGGTAGAGCATGCAGCGTTTGTTATTTGAAGAGACACCTTGCCATTTACTTTTATATATATATATAATGTATGCGGTGTAAACGAGGAAATATTGCTCCTACTGTACAAATAAAGTGTTACGTTACAGTTGACGAACAGTTCTTCTCTTTGCAGTACCATGTACGTTTGTGTGGGTGGCCTGGTGAGTGTTACCCTGCGCTAACTACATTCCTTATTTTTTCTGGCTTTAACACGGATCACGACACTATTATTACCTAGAAGAATGCACCCTCCTTATTGGTCAGTGGCCATCTCACCCTTGGAGCCACTGAAACCGTGCGTTACTTTTATTTCGATACTACTGCACCGGTTCAAGTTCGTGCAAGAAAACACAGGCAGTCGTTTTCACCAGACGTGCGTCTGTTTAACCGCTGACTAACTACGTCATAAGTTCATAAGACTAAAATGATCACGGGGCGGGCGGTAATCACGGCTAAATAAGCAGTGAGCACCTGTATTCGCTGACCGTGTTTGCGGCTTAGTCGCCCCAAACGACTTATACACCGTGTCACTAGTGGCGTGCAGCCCAGGCGAAGGCAACGCCGAGCGAGGGAAGAAAGGGCAAGCACTAGGAAGGCTGAGGAGGAGGAGAGACATCTCCTCTCCTTTCTAACGTTTCTGGTGGTCTTTCTTTCTCCCCTCGCCCTCCATTGCGTTCCAACTAGGTCGATGCAGAAAGGGAAAAACACTCTCGAACCAGAGCGCTGCGCCAACGCTCCGCTTACCCTTTCCCTCGAAAGCTCGTCTGCTTCACGGAGTGGACTGTTAGAAAGCACGTGCGCAGTGTACGGAGGCAAGTTGTTTCGACAATGTTAGGCGCCGCTTTGATACTATAGCGTGTTTTCGCGTGTGACATGGCCTATGCAAGAAAAGAATCGACCGGGCAGCACTGTGCTGTAATTGGTTGTACAAATAACAAAAAAAAACGTAAAATAAACGCCGATTCAGTGTGCGAGACCCACGCTGTCAAACAGGATGAATGTGGGTGCGGCATGCTTAATGCTGCACCGGTTCCCCGCTGCTCCGGACCTACGACGCCGGTGGCTGGCGAATTTAAACAGGAAAGACTTCTTGCCATCGAAGAGCAGTCGTGTGTGCTCCGACCATTTCTTGGACGGCCAATGGTGTTGGGAAAGTTTGGAAATGGAAGGAAGACGGGAAAGGGGGGAGGGGGGGCGTTTTGTTTTGACGTTACTGTGCACAGCAAGAATGGGCACAGAGCTCAGACTTTGGCTTAGCTTTGTGGTAGACTCTCCAACACGAATATATATATATATATATATATATATATATATATAACACAGCCTCGTGTAGTACACGCCGCAACACAGTTTGCGCACAAATAATCCTCACGCGAGGCGATTACAGAGAGGCACATCAATGTGCCAATATTGTGACAGTGGATTCCAAATTAAAAAAAAACGGATCCGTCGCACTTGCTATTTGTACTTGGTATTTATAAATCGATTCATATTTAAATTTGAGGTTTCTACTATTTCAATTAAAGCAGACTTGGCAGCGCAGGTCTGAGCCGCTAACCGCGCAGTTAGTTCAAATGTTCCCGGCGCCCCCAAGCTGCGACAACTCGAGTTCAGCGCAAATTCACATGCCGTAATGCGTGCCATCCTGGCTTCGTTTAATCCTCAATTTCACTAGCGATCCTCAATTTCACTAGCGATCCCCAATTTCGCTAGCGATCGAAACGCCGAGTTCGGTTTGGGAGCGGCGACTGCCCCAGAACCGCGCTAAAAATTACCCACAAAAAGATGCCAGGAAAGCAGGATGCACTTTTCCCCATGCCTGACATACCAATTAGGATAGTGCTTTCCTCTATGGACGAAGACGATGAGCCGAGGGCGCCGAATACGGCAGCCGTGCCGGCAGAAGCAGCTGCGATCGTTGTGACTCGGTGAGCAGGGTAACAGTCCAGTAATGGCGGTCGGTCATTCGGGCGGGTTCAGATTCTCCCAAATGCCCGGATGAGGGTAGACGGCGCTACACTCGTTAAAATGGCGCCGGCCAGGAAGCCCAACTTGGAACGGTGTATAGTGCTCGCCTTCGTTGCCTTCGCCTGGCGTTGCTTTCACCTGCACTGCACATAACATGTGACACGGACGGAGTATACACGTTTGCAGGTACGGACTCAGGGCACCGCCATCTTGCTCGCTTGGGGTGCGCTTGGGCGCGTCATAATGCGATTGCGACTCCCGTAATCGGATTATGACACGCCCAACATACCCTAAGCGAGCAAGATGGCGGCGCCCTAGGGCCCTACAGGCTAAGAGTTCAAGAAAAAGTTCTGCCACCTCGTTCCACTTTAGCAGAGCGAACGCTGGATAGGAGGTCGCATACTCTCCAGCCGGGGGTCACATCTAGAAAAAATAATCGTAGACTCAAAAACCTTTCAGCCATTCCACTCTGGTGGAGAAGGAAGAGCAGCGGAGCAGTAGCTTCTGTTCTCGGCGGTAGCTTTCCAGGCGAGCGATCTGCTCTTCTTTCGCAAGGGAATCTGAAGTGCTCGACGCAGTATGGCGGCCTCACGGCGGTTGCGGAACCATTCGCGCTGCTGCGCACATCACCGCTCGTTCCGTTCCCGCTCTTCTTCCCAAATATTGCCGCCATCTATGAGCAACCAGTTGTCTGGTTGCCGAGGCTGGAGAAGGTTGCCGTGATCTATGAGCGACGGCGGCAAGCGGACAACCGGCAGCCACAACGCTCTGGACAGCTACCGCCATCTATGAGCGACGGCGGCAACCAGAGTGTTGTGTCGACATTTGTTTGGTACCGGACACGATCCTGGGGAAACTAGCCCTTAACAGCTCCGCTGTAATATTGTGCGGATAGATATGTTCAGAGGTCAGAGCCGCCTCTGAAACGATTTCAGCAGCGTCACTTCCGTAACGTCTCCGTTGCGTTGTTTTTTTAATTATTATTTTATTTGTAAAACTTTGCCACCCACCCCCCTCCTCCCCCCTACTCCGACGCCACTGCGCCATTGCTCATGAGTCACGAGTCATCCTGCACGACGCTCCTTGACCTCAGTCCGTTCATCCTCTATGGAAAGGACGACAAGTAAGCGCGTCGTAAAAATGTGGTAACACTGCATAAAGGCCTGTCCAAACAGGAGACTCCAAAACGCGTAAACCACAACCGGTTCTTTTTTTCTTTTCCGGTGCATTTTTGTTTCTGAGAGGGGCATAGAGCGTGTTCATCAAGTGGGTCCAGATTCCGGATAGCCACTCACACGCTCTGTCGGCTGTAAGTCAAGGCCTCCGCTGTTGTTCATGTCCGAGCTTCCCAATAGCGGGAAAGAGAAGGATACGCGGGCGAGCTGACCAAGCTGCTTCGCGCGGGTTGAACCGGCCGAAGGGCACAGGAGGCGACGGCGGCCGACGGACCCGCTGCAGAACAGATGGCCAGCACATAATTGGCAGGTCGCTTTTGGCGTCAAGCCTTACGACCATCGACGTCACCGAAAAGCAGAGGAGGCGAGAAAGAAAGCTCGTGCTGTTTGCGTAGTTGGTGTCCAAGAGGACGGACGGCCGGACTTCAACTTTCACCTCAAATGCCGGTGAAGTGTCGCTTCAACTCCTGCGGGGAGTTGAGAGGGGCAACTGAAACGGACAGCTTGTAATGCGTCTCGGGAGCTCCCGACACGCATCGCTGCTAAACGTAGTGTGTTCACGATCAGTGCCAGCAACAAGAACAACTTCTTTATTTTTGACCACGCGCTCCTTTGGTCTCTTAGCGTGCACGCAGTGTTGCTCCCGCTAGCATATGGTGCATCCGCCTTTCTTTTAAGGGAAGACAAAGAAGGAACAAAGAAGGGCCGTGACGTCATGTTTTTCATCACGGCCAAGGCTACATATGGAAGCTGGCGTGGTTGTGAGTTTCGCCACTTGGTGGCGTCAACGCATTACAACCTGGCCGTTTCAGGAGCCCCTCCCCGCTCCCCGCTGGAATTGAATAGGCGCGGGAGAGAAGGAAGTCCGGTTCGGCCAAGTTCGACGGGGCTTGCACGCGCGCAGCTTGCCGTTAACGCTTGGAGTAACGACATTCAGCTTTATTCCTCATAAATAATGTTTTGGTGTCTTTTTGAGCAAAAACTTGGTGCATCTGTGGTGTAGCCACAACGTGGTTGACATTTAGACCATAAAATAGGCTCTAGAATTTCGTTTCAGTATTCCTTCAAGAAGTCTTAATCGGTATTACATCGAAATACAGCTGAACAATTTGGGCCACTGTAGACAGATTCTACCGTCCTTTAATCGGCCCCATCGCAATCACTCAGTCAACCCCACATCTAACGGAGTAAAACGCTTATGACTCTATCAAACAATATTAATTTTTTTAAGACATATTTTAATGATTTTTTTACCACCTTGACCTCAGGTCATTTGTGGGGAAGATGAGGGGTGAGAAATGGGGAATACGATGAGGATGTGTTTAAGAATGAAAGACGTTTACAAATCTCTGCAATGCGAAATTAGAGCGCAGCTCTTGAGGAGGGGGAGGGTACGGAAGGGAGGGTATACGCCCCTCCTCCTTCCTCCTCTCTCTCTCCTCTGTACCCTCCTTTCCTCATCCTATGTACGCTCCTCCTCCTCCTCCTCTATACCCTCCTCTCCTCCCACAGTTTTCCCGCTAAATTTAGCTGAAAAATTGACGCCACGTAACCTCAACACCAATTTAGTTTCCCCGCTAAATTTAGCGGGGAAAATGACATCACATGACTTCGTGTCACGTCACCTATAAACAAATTCAGTTTCTCCGCTAGATTTAGCGGGAATACTGACATCACGTGACCTCAACACCAATTTAATTCCCCGCTATATTTAGCGGGGAAACTGAATTGGTGTCGCGGTCATGTGACGTCAGTTTTTCCGGTAAATTTATCGGGGCAACTGAATGCGCAGTGTTGCATTATGGGACGTCACACACCTCAACACCAATTCAATTCCCCGCTAAATTTAGCGGGAAATTGAGTTGGTGTATAGATCTGTGACGTCCCATAATGCAACGCGCGCGGTTACGCCGACGGCGACACCGTTATACGCGAAAACAGACGTCTAAAGGCGTCGCAACACTATACGGCAAAGGCGCCGCCGGTCGGCGCCACTGGGCGGTATCGCCGTCCGGCGTCCCAACGCGAGCAGGCCACATTGGCCTCCGTTGTGCGGGCGTTTTTCGTGATAGCCAACCAGATAGAGGCAGTGGCGGTCCCATACATTGGTTTTAGGGGGGGGGGGGGGCGAAATCGCTGCTAAAATAACAAAAAGAGGGACATTACACTTTTTTGTGAATAAAAATTTTTTTTATTAGTCCCACTGTTTGCAAGTCGGAAATGCGCAACATGCATAAACCTTTGCTCTCAATATAGGCTGTAAAATAAAAAAAATATTGGCTGTAAAATAACAAAATTATAAAAAGCGATCGATTTGGGGGGGGGGGGCGGTCGCCCCCTTGCCCCCCCCCCCCTTAGGACCGCCACTGGATAGAGGGGCTTGGAGCGATAAACTGGTATCCCGTTCACCAGGCAAAACTGGCCCCCACTAGGCCGCCGCCATGTTGCACCATTCTGACCAGTAGAAACGTGACCGTACCAAATCCTGAGGCTTTTACGCAAAACTGAGCCGAGATTTGTATTGCGATCGCTGTAAAACACATGATAAACTATTTTTTCAATACTATTTGCCCCATAGATCAGTGTCTAGCTGATCTATGGGGCTGACTGGCTTCTAGCGGAGGCATTGCGAAGCTGCCCGAGATTTTGTCGTGAATGCACATCTTGGACTTAAAACAAATGAAAAATAACTTATCTCGTCGGTACCGTTATTAAAGATCAATAATCAATTATCTGTGCGCGGTGCTTCGTTAAAATCTAGATGTAAAACTATAAGGTCACATGTCTAGTGGTCAAAAATGTGCAGCATGGCGGCGGCCATTGGGGGTCACTTTCAGGTGCCAGTTTATCGCCTCTAGGCCCTCATGCCTCGTTGGTGACAGCCCTAACTCTCGCGTTCTCGAGACGCGCGCGCGCCTCCCGCCGGATTTCTCCGCTCTTTCGTCGTCTGCATGCTCTTCGTTAGATTCTTCCGTTTCGGCTCTCATCTTTCGCATATATCAGCATTAAAACCGCGCTCGCTGCCTACATGGTAGGTGTCGATTGATGGCCTTGTGATCAGCGTTAATGGAATCATCCTAGCCTGCTCGTTGATCTGGCGACGTCGCCGCGCTCTGAAGGGAAGGAGGCGCAGGTTTTGGGTCCGGCCGAGTTGGTGCTTCCAAAACACCGAGGGACAGGTTGGTGCTTTGCCGCCCTGGCTGCGCGCCAAAGATGAAGGCTACTTTCGAGAGTGTCACCAAATCAACACGGTATCCGTCCCAACGCAGGCGACATGCGACAAGTGCCACGGAGAAACTCACCTGTTATTCCGAATTTATCTCCGATAATTTCCCAGTGGTTGTTCTTAGCGTCGTTATCTAGGTAGTCTGGCCGTGTGTTCTCGTATAAAAAGGGAAACAGTCACACAGTTGCCAAGAACCACTCCTGGGGAAAGGCATTGGGGAAATACGGATAGCAGACGAAACGAAACAACGCTACGCTCCCTTGCAACGCAAAAGACGCGCGGAGAAGCGGCGGCTTGCGCGTTGCCATTGCATCGAAACCTTCCTATCTATGCCACCTCCCATTGGCTCCTTTCTTCTGCGGCGAGCAACGGCGAGGCCCTCAACCGCGCACGGGCAGGTTGCCTCGGCGACGCCCAACGGCGCGCCGCTGAGGGCGAAAACTTTGACCGCCAGCCCGCGGCGGCCAGCAGCACGCGGCAAGCCTCAGCGACGCTGTGTGGTCAGGCCTTAAACAAAACCTAAACAGAAAAATAAATTAACAGCTTGGTTGGGACACGCGTGTCGAAAAGTTTATTTTACGCGAAAAATAAAATTGTTTAGTGCAATACTGACGGTGCGAGACGCGATTTAGTGGGTAGTCACCTCCTTTCCGCTTGTTTTCTCTCTCGGGATTTCGGGCGCGTGGAGGAGGTGGATCGGCTTGGTCATTACGTTGAGGTGGAGAGAGTGTATGACCATCGCGTTGAGGTGGAAAGAGTGAATGGCCATTCCGTGACGTCATGAAACTTTGCGCGCAGAATTTAAAAGAAATCTCGCGCCGTCGATTTTGCTCTAAAAATATTTTTTTCGTGTAAAATCACTTTGTTAACTCGCGTGTCCAAACCAAATTGTTTAAAAAAAAATTTTTTTTTCAGGGAGTTGTGCAACAATTTTAGTGCTTTGCTTAAATAATTTGGGAGTTGGTGTCTCGACCTTTCTGAAGTAAAGAACAAAAAACTGCTTTTGCCTGCATGTCCTAGTTTTTATTTTAAAAATGGACAAAGATTGAGGTTTTCGGCACCTCTCAGCTCCTTCACCATCTTCCGAGTCACGTGCGCTGTGACGTCAATGAGGGTCGCGCGGGGTTCTGGTGAAGCTCTCTCTCTCTGAGTCAGACCATGAGTGAGCAGCGAGAACTCATCCGCTCGCGACCGCGTGACCACGTGCTGGTGCAGCGCGGACAATGTGGCGAAAGTGGGAAAGTCCGGATCCGGCCATCCCCGTCCGCGCTAGGCCTATCCGGCGCTGCCCCGTCCCCCTCCGGCTTCTGGCGGCTGTTCGCGGTAGCACATAGAGTTGATGCTTTTGTGGACCTAGGATAGATGGCGCCACTAAAACTCCGTATAATAAAGGTTTTGTCGATGATACCAGGTTTTTCACGCATTTATATTTCTGTTGGAACGACAAGATTTATAGAAAAGTTACCTCTTATCGAGCAGGTATTCGCACAACTTGCTATCTTTCTACAAGTCCCCCATTGACGTCATGCCGCGTGGTTCTCATGGCCGCCGCTCGCGGCTGCAGGTCAGGGAATATTCTAATTTTTGCCTCGCGATTACGCGGCAGAATCGCAACATTTTGAAGGAAGGAGGTGTGTTTTCTGTCCTGTGTCACAAGATAAACAATGTAAAAAAGTAGAAGATGCCAATTCTTTCAACGTTAAAATCGTTGCGGTTATTTAAAGGAAGCTGCGGAGCTTCTTAAAAAAATGAGTTAGATGTGAATTCTCATGTATTTTTACCACGTGAACCCGAATACCCAAACGATTTGCTGCTCAAGTATTGTTAAACGCGAGAAAACGCGAAAGACAGTCGCTGTACGTGACGTCACCGACGGATCTTTAGGCTGCCCAAGGCTAGGGAGGCGGGGCTTCAGCCCTATCTTGAAATTGCTCGTATGGCTCTCCGGCGCGTCGCATCGAAACATAATTGTGATATATGTTATTCTAAAGGCCGAATGAACGCAATTCAAGTGTTTTTTTCTTTCTCAAATGCATAAGTGCCCGATCTTCATTCTAAGAGCTGCGCTCTAAAATAGTGCCAGATACCGGCTTTTCGAATGAACTTAAGGAGAGGGTCCAGCACGATCTTCCTGTGCTGTATATCGCCCCTGGTCGCGTCCACTCTACGAAAGTTTTGGGCCGATGGCGAGCAGGGAGGTCGTAAATGGTGGCCCTCCTTGAGAGTATAGTGGCTCTGCACTTCCAGAGAAGATGTATTGTAGTTGCTTGATTCCTGCTCCCGCATCGAGTGCAGTTTTCACCGGCAATAACCGGCCCGTGGTCATCGGGGTGTCGGACTCGCCTGGCTTCTGTCCAGTTTAGCCTGCAGGGCAGGCGTTACTGCCGTATTGGTGTGGATCCGGCGCAGGATAACGCGGTCATTCCGGCTGTATTTGGCTGTTAGTAAGCCATCCGGATCTTGAGGGACCAGGTCTGTCAGGTCTTGCCTCTTCGTCCTTCCAGGGACAGGAACTCGTCGGCGTTGAAGAGGAGGACATCATTTCCGCCTTTTTGACTTTGTTCTTGTTGATCCTGGTCTGGTCTCGCGGCGCAGCTTCAAGTGCCGTTCTGGCGGCACTGTGGGCCTCTTCATTGACTTATATGCTGGAGTGTCCCGGCACCCATCCAGTTTGAAGGACGCGTCCTTCATCTGCAGTTTGTTGGCCTAATTCTCGCAGTTGTCGGACGGTGTTGCTATAGGTGTCGACGTTGTCACATTCTGCGTGTGTGAAGACCTACACGTCAGGCACGTAGCCAGGGGGGGGGGGGGGGGCGGGCCCATGGGGCCCGGCCCCCCCCCCGAAAATCTTCCATTTTGCTGGGACCTCCTCTCCCCCTCCCTCTCATACAGCATTTTGTCATGGGCCGCCCCCCCCCCCCTCGACACAGAATCCTGGCTACGTGCCTGCTACACGTGTTTGTATAGAGGGCTTCTGTCTTGTTGCAGTGTGTGGCCACGTGTTTGGCTCCTGCCAGTATAGCTTGTAGCTCGGCTTCCCTGAGGATGCATTCACCATGGAGTACTTGGCTGCATGTCACAAACATACACTCTCAAAAATAGGGGGCGTAGGGCGGTACACCCTTGTCCCATATGTAGCACCCCAAAACTACGATTCGACGTTCAGTCCACCGACGTCGAACCGACGATACCATCTTTCACGAGCGGCTTGACAGTCGAGCGATACAACTTATTAATATAGCTAATGTACCCATTAACGGCTACAGTAAGACAATCAAGGTTTTTGAGGCTCTGCTGCAAAACCTCAGTGTTTCTTTATATTTATTTTTGTTTTTTGTAGTCCTTGATACGCACATTTGCTATTTAGTACGGTATGTCCAGCAGCTATCAAGCCGCTCGTAAAAGTTGGTATCGCCAGCTCGACGTGGGTAACGGAACAAATGGTCCCGGAACAAATGGTCCCGAAAAAAATGGTCCAAGAATAAATGACCCCGGAACAAATGATCCCGGAACTAATGGTCCCGGAACTAATGGTCCCAAGCTACAAACTAGGAAAAAATGGCCCCAGATGAATATCGCCAATGTGGCTTCTGCGTTTTCAGATAAATCCGATAAAATCCAATAACACTCGCCAATATTTCGAGGCTGCCGGTTCCACGAACTCGAGCGGTTTTTGTGTTTTTCTGGGAAGCTCAGAAATATTTTGCACTATGGAAACCTAATGCACCTATAAAGGCATCGAGCTCCGCTCGTTATATGTGCTACCACCACGCGTCATGACGAGATGAGAGACAGGCCCGGCCTTCAGGCACGTATCCAGGGGCAGGCCCATGGGGCCCGGGTCCCCCTCCGAAATCTTCCATTTTGCCGGGGCCTCTCCCCCTCCCCCTCATACAGCATCTTGTCATGGGCGGGCCCCCCCCCCCCCCCGAAACAAAATCCTGGCTACGTGCCTGCTGGCCTTACATCATCAAGCGTCCTTGGGTGAACTTTTTTTATACGCCCCCTTTTTTTATACGCTCCTATCTACTATACCCGTTTTCACCTCAAGAAAAAAGCAAGTTTTGCTCATTGTTCATGCGAATCGCGAAGTAGTTCTTACGAGATTTTGTTGTCGGAGGAAAAAGCGATGATTTTGTCGTTTGGAACATCTACGTCTTGATAAAATAACACATATCTAATCTAAAATTCACCTACAGATATCTTAATTATCAATATAAAGAGGAAAATTAGTAATCCTCCACGAGAGCCGGACTTTTTGTACTACGGTTCTTATGGTGAAAACGGGATATAGGTACGACATCACGTTGCTAGTAAGCATGTGGGTGATGTCCCAACGCAGGCGTTTCGTCAGACGATAACCGCATTCAAAAAACGAATGGCGCTGTGCTCAAATTAAAAAAAAAAGCTAAAATAATTTAAAAAGGGTTTACTCTTAGGGCCGGCCATTGGATGGGAGTAATTAGTGTTCCATGGCTTTAACAGTATGGCTAGGGGGGAGGCACTCACTCGATCGAATGACGTTTTAGCGAACGCCCACGTTTCACCGAATGATACTTCAGAGAATGGTCGACCGCCGCGAAGCGGCGTTTACGGGTGGGCCAGGTGGGTTCCCATTTTGTAATGAGCCGCCGCAAGCTGTCGCCACGAAGCGGCGTAAGCGCAGCGGGGGAGGGGGGGGGTTAACACGCGCACTCTGTTATTCGCTAAAACGTCCGTTCGCTTAAATGTCGCTGTTCACTAAAACGTTATTCGCTCATGTGATATGGACTAGGGGTACTCGGTTTTCGGTTCAAAAAAGACTACTGATATCATAAATATTCTAAAGCCCCGTGAAAATAGTAATAGCTCCAATAATATCGTATAAGGTCACTAAATTAATTTACAGTTAGGAGATAACTGTTGGACAGTATTCAATTCGAAAATATTCCGGCGATTCTGAATAAAATTAAGTTCAATACCCGACCACTTTCTTCGAAAGAGACCGGCCTCAAAATATAGACGAGATCCTCCACCAGGAAATCACTGACTGCATAACGGATGAAGTATATTGCATGGTATATCTTAGTTTCAAAACAATACTCTTACGGGACCATTGTTTTCCTACCTTGCAGTTGGGACCATCAGTTCTGGAACCATTTGTTCCGGGACCATTAGTTCGGACTATTAGTTCCAGGACCATTAGTTCCGGGACCATTTGTTCCTACACCTGCTCGACGTCAGTGGACTGAACGTCGAAATGTAGTTTTGGGGTGTTACATAGGGGACAAGGGATGTAACCCCCTACACACCCCCTATTTCTGAGAGTGTAGGTGTGCGCAGGGTTCCGCATGAGAGGATGCCTACTCTCACACGAGCACCCCCCCCCCCCCTCAATCCGGCCCCCTTCAAAATGGCCTCTGCATTACGCTAAAGAATCGGAGGTCACGCCTCAAGATACGGACGAGAGATTCTGGAAGCTCCATAGCCTTATCCCAGAAGAATAAGCCTCCATAGCCTTATTTATCCAGGATAAGGGAATTGTTGTTATTTTAATGCTGAAAGAAACAACACTCTTGCTATATATTGAAAAGATCAGATTTCGTGCTATGTGTACATCTTGACAGAGGGCCTATTTCGGGAACCGCTTTCTGTTCTGAATGGCAGAATGAGTTTGTGAAGAGCCTAGCCTACGAAGTCTAAAAAGGGTGTGACTAAGCAAAAAAAAAAAAAAACGTTGATCAAGCGATTATTTATTTATTCGGCACACAGACTAAGCATGGGGGATATTCGAGATGCTCCAGTGGTCAGTTGCGCGACAATGTCAAAGGACTTCGAGGTTTTCAGCGTACTCTGCCACCTAAGTCTTAGTGCTTTCATATGTGGGCGAAAGGCGGAGTGGTCATCAAATACTCAGCACAAGAACTTATGTTATGACCTTAAAGATTGATGTACTTTTGATACACACCAGTAGATCAGTGAATGCTCCGCCACAGTCTTGCCTGCAGAAAGTGTAAAGCCAGGGGCTGCAAGCGACATAAATAAAACAATTCTTCTATTCCTAAAAAAGAAAAAATATCCATTACAAATTTGCACTTTTTTTCCCAGTAGTCAGCGGGGCAAAGGGGGGGGGGGCATGCCACCCCCTCTTCCCTCCCCCCCTCCCCCGTGCACACCTATGGTCACAGACACTGATACGATAGTCGGAAACTTACTAGAGAAAACTCGCAAGTGCTACGTCACAGTTGACCGGCTTTACTATCCTGATTTTGCGTGCTGAATCCAACTCTGATTCAGCAGGGGCAACAGTCTGGATTCTCTTTGATCAAAAGCGGGTTGCGTGGCGGCCCCGACGGCGGCACGAAAGATTCGACAGGCGGCAACACTGGTTTCGGCTCTGGCTTCCTCGTAGGTATGCTGGGCACGCTGTACTCGTTGCCCGTGTGCACGTCCAGGTGGCAAATGCCGGTCATGGGCGACGACGGCCGTGTAGCGGGTGCACGTCAGATTCTCACAGCACTCCTGCCTCAGGAAGTGGCACTGAAAAACGGGGAAGAATCGGGACTCAGTCACGCGATCCAATAAGGCTGGTGAGCGATCATAATCGTCGACGTATACACGCAATCTTGGGTAAGTTTGATTGGTTACAGTCAGAGTTGCTTTCAGATAAAAGTAGCAAAATTACCCTTACCGTAACGAAGAAGTAATTCATTTCTGTTACATTTACTTTTAAAAGGAACGGCGTTAATTTTATTTTGCTGTTTTCATAAGACTACAAATAAAAATTGGAGACACCAAAACACTTCTTATGAGTTGTGAATGCGAAAGCATGAATGTTGTTCTTCCGCTCCCTTAGTTCGTCTGCGGCGTAGTGGCGTAGACGGCCATGTTTCGCAAAGGATGGCTAAGTGCGCGCTTTCGTGAAGTGGCTGCGCTGAGCTCGGCCGTGCGACCACTCTGAAGTCTGCCCGGACGGACACTGGCTTTGCCGCCACGGCTCCCACAGCTCTCTCCTCTTACCTGCCGCCGCGCCGCTGCGTGCGGTGCGCCGCCATGGAGAGGGCTTCTCTGGTGGCTTTTTGAATTACGCCGCACGACAGCCAATGGGAGCCTCGTTCATTGATGACGCGCGCCAGCCACTGGGAGCATAGTCCATCAAAAATCGGCTACTCTTGGGAAAGGGGATTTTAGGTGCCGTTTGGCCAACGTTTGGCGTGGTTTCAAAGCTGATGACGTCGGTTCGCTCCATGGGACAGTTAATCCTTTAAAGGAGCGATGCAACAATCTTTGTACTTTGCGCAAATACCGCTTAGAACGGATCCCTGACGTTGATGACCTATGAAACAGGCGTTCGTTTTTCACCCCACGCAATAGAAGTCCCAGAAACAAATTAAAGAAAAACGAGCAGCGTTCACCCCCTCAACTCGCAGCCAGAACAAGCAGCCACGTGACCTGGAATGGATTATATGCCGCCAATGTTGATCATAGCCACGCGCTGGGATTGGCAAAGCACAGGACACGCGCTGAGTTCCAGACATTGTTATGGCTCGGCTATTGTCGTCGTTGAAGCGATTGAACACGGGCCGCTACCCGAATGCTTCTCAAGCTAGTAATTATCACGAGCCCAAATCGAGCGCCACGCAATGCTCGGGTCCAATCTATGAACCGCATTCAAATATCGTCACTGGGGTGTACTGCGATCCCCACGTTACGTCATCAAATTTTGCAAAAGAGAGATTGAATGAAAATGATCGTTTTTGTCCTTGAAATCACACCGCAACAAAGGAGTTTCTTGGCCAGTGGCGTTGCGTGCGAGTATCCTTGAGTCCCACCAGTGCCAGTAAGCTCGTGTAAAGTGAAAAACATTCCAACTGAATATCGTTGCACAGCTCCTTTAACATTAAAACAAGTAGAAAATGCCCCCTTCCCAAGTCGATTGCAGAAAGTACGAGTAACGTTGGAGAAAGTTAGCACGAGGCGAACATGCCTCAGTGCTATAATTACATCATTAAATGATGTAATTATATCAGGGACTCAAACCGTAACCGTAACCGAAACCGAAAACCGTTTAGGAACGAAATTTTTCAGTAACCGTAACCGAAACGAAACCGTTATTTGAAATTTATAAAAACCGTAACCGTAACCGTAACCGTAAATTATTTACCGGTAACCGGTTTTAACCGATATTAACCGAAAAATAAAAATATTAGTTTTTCTCAGGTATGACCTGGAGAAGGGATCTTGAAATGTCGTGGCCATTTGACAGAGCTACTGTCAGCGAGCGGTGCATCTGGTAATACATTTCCGTTCAATCTAACTTTAGGATTAAGAATACTTAGTTGGAATCAGTGGTCGAGCTTATAATGAAAAAGTCAAGATTTCTAAATCTGCCACACTTTTACATCGCTACATGCATGTATTCCGTACTTGTCGCCTTCAGGGTATTAACTAATAAGTTAGAATTCTCAGATGTCCATCCAACTCGGTTCTATCAAAAGCACCGATATTCCTGACATGCAGTACCCAGTATGAAGAAACGAGGTAAATTGACCATCATGCAGAGTTGGTGGAAAAGAAAACCTGGTATTCATTTAGTCTGAAACGTGTCGCGAGTGACGATTTTGAAACAACACAGAAAGAAAAAAAATGTCAGAGGTTTGACACTGGCGTTTTGTATGATATATACCAGGGGTGGCAGCTCGCGAGCCGCATGCGGCTCTTGACGTGTTAAAGTGCGGCTCGTGGCTCCCTCCCCCCCCCCCTCTTCTACTTTCCCGCCTCCCTCCCGGTCACACGAGCACTTCCCCAAAAAGAGAAATGGAACGACTTCTAAACCGAAGGACAGGTTGCGGTTTGGTAGTGTTGTGCTACTGGTACCTTACGTACAGTTAGGCTGCTTCTGACTCGGCTAGATTGAAAGTAGTTCGAGCTTCGTTTATTGCTCTGGACAAAAGTTCCCTCCCCCTACTCCTCCGCGGCTCTTGGAAGTTTCGTGGTTTTGTTTGCTGGCTCTTGGGCCGGGTCAGCCTGGCTACCCCTGATATATACAGTCACGTCTCGTTAATATGAATACTTCGCTATATGGGCACCACTTTCGATAACAAACTGGGAAAATACATGCATTTTTGTCTCGTTATTCTAGACAACTAACATTATGGACGATTTTTTATGGGAACGAAGGTGTTCATATTAACAAGACATCACTGTATATGTATATATATATATGTGCTGTATATATGCTCGGGCTGAGAGCGGCGGACGGAACGAGGAAACGTCCGAAGGGTTTTCGAGTTTTTTTTCTTTTCCTTCCCGTGCCGAGACCCTTCTTCAAACCGAGTGGCACCCACCGCCGGCACTGCCACGCATCTCAGCATCTCAGCATGGCAAGAGAAAAAGCCAAGGAGAAGGATGCCTCGTCGTCGAACGTGCCAACGCACTTGGCCGCCGATGACGGAGCCGCCCTCGTCCAACAGACAGGGGATGCCATATTTCTGCCTCCTTCGCCTCAACCTTGGGAGCTGCCCTGCTTCCAATCGTCGATGCCCCTGGCCGGTCTCGCCCCACACTGCCAGCGGTCTCAACAGTCCCTGTCGCAGAGCTCTGAACGCGAGCTATTCGGACGTCGGCACAGTGAGCTCGAACATCCACAGACGCACCAAGAGATCGCTTCCAGCATCGCCGGAGCCCTCCCCTGCTGCCGCCGGAGGTATGGCTTCTATGGGAAGCATTTCTACCAGAGCCACCAACGTAATCAGACTACCTCCGGTGGAGCCCCCACCGCCCATTCCAGGAACGAGGGTCCGTCAGGCCTACGACATTGTGCGCGACCTCGCCCAGAACACCAGAAGTTTGTCCACGAGAGATGTCCACGAGATCCGGCATCTCCACCCATATCGGTTCTACTGGGATGCCATGCTCCCTGAACACCAACACCTCATTTTCTATAGACTGGAACTCTTCCACGTTGTCGCGAGAGGGAACTGGAGGACGGCTATCCTATCCCAGATGTCCAGGCTCGAGTCCGAGGTTTTCAGAGAGCTCCCCGACCAGCTGCCCAACCAGCCTCGACGCGGACGCCGAACGTCTCGTGCTCCCGCGAACACCAGCTACCGCCCAGGCACTAAGTCCAAGAGGCACCCTAATCCTAAGTGAGTCCGGCAGCTACCCTGGGTCTTCGAGACCCACCGGTGCCGTCACCGACGGCACGGTCGTCTCCTCGACGCTCCTGGGCGTTTTCCCGGTCGAGGACGTTCTCGCACATGCATTTTGCGAGGCTATAGCGTCTCGGCCGACCTTGCCCGTGCTTGATCTTGGACCGAAGAAAACGCGATAAGGAGGTAGATGGCGCTAACTCCTTATCGCGACGGCTCGCGACCACCGTGGTTTATTAAAATGAACATAATCTTTTTGAAATGTACCTTCGGTTAAAAAATAAATGCAGACAATAAAAGCAAAACTTAAAGTAAAAAAAAAAAACGCGTCTGCATAACGGCGGCGCTTTTGCTGCCAACGGATTTCGTCTGCGTGTGTCTGACTTCTTTCGCTGGTCGGCTACCCTTTCGGACGTAGAGTTCCTCGATATGCTCCCCCGAAGGGGGAGCACAGGAACTCTATTTGGACGCTGCTCCCGACGCCATCTATCAATACGAACGCCAAACACACCCTGCTACTGAACCCCTTGTTTGTTTGTTTGTTTTGCTTTATTGTTTTATTTTGACGCAAAAGTCAAGGAGGTTGGGACAAAAGGAGAATGAATCACCTGACTAGGTCCCAACCACCCGTACAACACACAGACAGCAGGTCTATTTACAACAAACAATTTGAGCAAGAAAAAAAACACTTATATACATACTACGAGTCACATGGTTAGAAACACTAGTTATACTGGAGCAGGTAATCTTGTAGACGCACTCTAAAAACAAACACGGATGTAACTTCGTGTGCCAGTTGATAAATGTAATAGTGTCTGTTCAGTACATCTGGAATGTGATAAGACAATTTTTGAGTCCCATAATTAGTTCTAATTTTAGGCATAGGGAATTGCTGATGTCTTAAGTTGTAATTTGTCTCCCTGGGTAGATATGTGTCATAAAATGTAGCGGAGTTATTTCTAATTTGGGAATGAATTGAAATCGCAACTCTCAGGCAGAAAAGATTCTCCAGCTTTAATATTTTATGTTCTATAAAGTAAAGGGCAGTGGAGTCGAACCATGGTACATTGTAAATTATCCGAACCGCTCGTTTCTGTAATATCAGCAATTTGTTCACATTATCTTTTGTTGTTGTGCCCCATACCAATAAGCAATAATGCAATCTCGAGTGAACCAATGACATATAGAGTTGTTTTTTTAACCAGTGTGGGAGAATATATTTTAACTTGTAAATTATTCCGATTGATCTAGAAATATCTCGTCTCATTTCGTTCACATGAGCAGTCCAATTCAAATGTTCGTGGAAGTGAACACCAAGAAATTTAAACGATTCTACTCTTTCAATATTTGAAGTTTGAAATAATATCTTAATTGTTCTAGGAACAAGTTTGTTTTTTGCTCTAAAAATTATATATTTTGTTTTTGTTATATTTAATTGTAGCTGATTGGAATCTAACCACAAGTGGAGTTGACACAGCCAAGTATTTGCCTCTTTTTCTATCTTATCCAAACATTTACCCGAAAAAAATACATTAGTGTCATCTGCATATAAAATTATGTCAGGTGTTTGTGGAATATTTGTTATATCATTAATGTAAAGAAGAAAAAGTAACGGCCCAAGAATTGATCCCTGCGGTACACCATAGTGTATATCTGCTAAAGTGGAACGAGCATCATTAAGAACGGTAAATTGCGAACGTGACGTTAAATAGCTTCGTATTAAATTTAATGCTATGCCTCTTATTCCATATAGCGGTAATTTCCGGAGTAGAACATCGTGTTTTATAGAGTCGAACGCTTTCTTAAAGTCCAAAAATAATCCAAGAGTGAAGCATTGATTTTCAATGTTTTCTAAAATTTTATTTTTTATATGTAACAGTGCCATTTCAGTTGATTTACCTTTTTGAAATCCATACTGGTGATTTGTAATAATGTTATGTTTGTCACAGAATTCCATTAGACGTTTGTAAATGACTCGTTCAACTATTTTTGAGAAAACCGGGAGTACTGATATAGGTCTATAGTTATTCATATTATTTTTTGGACCACCCTTATGAATTACACAGACTCGCGCTATCTTCATTTTTTCAGGGAAGGTACCAGTAGTCAAAATAGCGTTGCAAATATATGAAAGTGGACTGCATATTAAAGAGGAGATTGCTTTTATAGGTTTTGAACACAAACCATCCTCACCACAGGCACCACTATTTCTTAATGATTGAATTATAGTATTTATTTCAATTTCATTGGTGGGGGTTAAAAATATTGAATTATATATGGGTAAGGTAATATAGGATTCACATGTAGGCGCATTCATAGTGGTATTCGTTGTAGGAGAGCCCGATAATAAGAAATGAGAGTTAAATTTGTCAGCTAGAGGTTGACCGGAGTATGTGACATGTTCGATTGTCAGTTCCTTCGGAGCTTCAGGACGTGATTTTGAAGTAAGTTCGTTTACGGCTTGCCACACTTTCCGTGGATCGCCATAGATCTTGCTAAATTTATTATTGTAGTAGTGTGCTTTAGCTTTTTTTATGTCCGCATTTAATCTGTTCCTCACTTTCCTAAATTCTTGTAATATATTTATATCTCTTGTTTTAATAAACTTATCATATAGTTTATTACGCTCCTTGATTCGCTTATATAAAGTACATGATATCCAAGGTTTCTTTGATTTTTTATGCTTTTTAAGTTCTTGCCATGGAAACGATAATTCATAGCAGTTTTGAGAAGGTTCAAGAAAACATTATACGATTTATTGGGGTCAGTTTCATTGAAAACCGGATCCCAGTTTATATTCGCAGCAGAAGAATAAAATTGCTGAATAGAACTATCATTAATATTTCTAAATATCACAGCAGTGTCATTATAGCCTGATTTGGAGTATGTTGGGCAGACGATAAAAGCAAAAATAGGTAAATGATCACTTAAATCACAAGATAAGACACCAGCAGCCTCTCTATGACAATTCGTAATGCAGAGATCAATTAGCGTTTCTGTTTCTGGCGTTATTCTAGTTGGCAGGTGAATGATATTATCACATCCATATGACTGAACAATATCAAAAAGTTCGAGGGAGCCGCTCGTTTGCGAAATAAGGTCAACATTGAAATCACCTATTAAAACTATGGAAAGATGAAGTGAATTAGCATACTCCAGAACATTCTCAATAAATCTAAAAAACTTCGTTAATGACCCGGCAGGGGGCCTGTAAGCAGCAACCACTACAAGGGAACAATATTTAACAACAAGAGATTCATAGTCAACAGTGACTTTTGAAAATTCGTACAAAACTTCATAATTTAGGTTATCATGAATATAAAGAGAAACCCCCCTCCCTTTCGACCAGATCGATATACTCCCTCACATTTATATCCTGGAAACACGACTGCGTCCTCTCTGTTTGTAAACCAAGTTTCGGTAAACACTAAAATATCAAAGGTGTAATGCAAAGAATTCAAGAACATGTCAACGTCATCGTGCTTATTGCCAAGACTTCTAGCGTTCAAATGAAAAAAGGATGACATATTTTTGTTATGAACAAGACGTTTTTGAACAAAAAGCTTAAACGACATCTGATCGTGATAAGTGATTTGTGGGTTCATTTTG